>JAHWFP010033101.1:18611-33266 GCA_023313725.1 Lithobius niger
CTGCAGCTGTTTAAAGTCCGGAATTGTATATGTATTATGTAACACGCGTTAACGGCCTAAAATAACTTAAATAAAGAATTTCGGCAAGAAGGATTAATTTTACCAAAAATATGAAAAGAACCTTTTTTGAAGGAAATTTTATTCTAAAAATAATTGGTACCCGATTAATTTTCAATCAGACGAACGGTTTAGAAGCTAGAAGCAAAAAACCGTTTTGTTGGCGCTATTTTGGACGCCATCTTGAATTCCACAAGGGTGCCAAGGTAGCATTATTATGTTTTGGAGTAGGGACATATTGTAGAACATCTCTGTGCAAAAACATTTTGTGTAGACAGTTATTTTAAGTTAGGCCAAAAATCAGCATTTGGCAACTGGACTAAAGGGAGTTTTTTGTGAATGGCCTCACATCCTTATCAAAGTTGGAAGCCAGACAAGGGCAAATATTAACCAAGTAATTGTTAAATATGTTGGCGATTTTTTTAGGACCAGACAAGACTGAACTAGGTGTTTTACAGGCCTCAGGAAGCTTACGTTGGTTATTAGAAAGGGAGTAAGTTAAAACACATTTACCACCACCGAAGAAAACAATCACTGTTCCCTTGAATTTTCTAAGAAATGCCCGTTCTCAATCATCAGAAGTTCACACTACACAAAATGTTGGAAATCTAAAACTTTACATATCGGTACTCCAAATATATAAAATGTTATCGCCGATCTCCTATATTTAAAGTTACGTTGGTCAGTTTTATGTCACGTTCTAAGAATAAGTACGTCAGTTTTACGTTCTTTGACCGTATGGTACAAATAAATTTCACGAGGGTTATCATTAAAATGGCAACTCCTACACTTACGACACCAGGATGCCAATCTCCGGGAGTTTTCTGGTGCGAGCACAAGGTTTCGTCTTCAAGGGAGAACGCAAATTCGAAGGTCTGAGTAATGTTGAAAATTTGAACAGAGCACAAACATACGACCAACCAAGTCAATTTAAACTAAATGTGAGGATGGGTGGCGTTGCATGCTGGGAGGTTAACATGCACGCCCCAAGGTGGGGAGCTATGGAAGCCTCTTAAAGTAAAATTAAGGTCTCTGAGCAATGAACATAAACAAAAGATAGTAACTAAAGAAAAGTGTTTTCGAAAAGCAGTGAAAATGTAACACAGCATTCAAATAAGCAATAAAACAAAACCCATCATCTGCCCACACTGATTTATTTTTCAAGAGATAGGCATGAGAAACAACCCATTACTGTCTAATGTTAATAAACAAATGCCCATCACATGAAGCTGGGAGAAGCAGCAAAGGTTGTTAAGACAAATTATTATTTCATCTACATGGCCACAAATCAACCAATGCCTGCGTACAATGGCCTCAGTATCAGTGAAATTCTGAGTCACAGGTCAAACTTACCTCGATAAAATTTCTGAGCTCCTGAACATCAAGTGAAATTTGATCAAAACGCTTCTTTGCCTCGTAATATTTTTTGGTTACTTCTTCTTTAGTACCTTGCCTAAAACAACAACAGTTAAATCGTTACCATATGCAAGTTCTTCCAATTTCAGCAGAGGATGCTAAAGCCGTCGTGATTCCTGGTATATGAACCACGGTCTGCAACAATTTATACGTGTGTAACTAGCCACTCTGCTCACTCTAGTGAGTCGTCTCGCTTTACTTAAGATTCCTTCTTGGCTTTCATATACCGACAGGAAGAAATTGCAACCAGCACCGCCAGACCCCCTTCCTCCCCCAAAAATAAAAAGACTAATCAAATTAATTAAGTAATTTACTGTTCAGACTTTTACGACTCGTATTTAATTAAGCATGTCCACGTACGTCAATCTTATATGCAATTCAGTTACTTGCAGCTAAATTATCAGTTTGATGAAGGCAGAAGTACTCCTATCAATGATTAAAACACAAGCAACATGAAGGAAAAACCTTAATTTTACCGGGAGGTCAAAATTGGTTTCTATCTTCCAAACGAAAATGTATACGACCTGTAAATTTTATTGCATTTAGTTCCTGGATGCTCCTTACTGTCTTGAGGTTTTTCGCTCTCTTGATCCGGCTAGTGCGCAACCCCACTGCGCATGCATCACCATCCGTAGCCCTCCTATAAAAGCAGACAGCTCACCCCAGGTGTCCATCTCCTTTCCTCTCAATATGTCAACCATGATAGTGACCAATAGGGGAGGTAGAGTGGGTATTTACAGGTAGTATAAATTTTCGTTTAGAGGATAGAAACCTATTTTGACCTCCCTGTAAAATTACGGTTTCTAGTTGACAGGAGAAAATGTCTACGACCTGTAAATTTTATTGCATTTACAGTTCTCCTTGTCAATACAGGTGGCGGGCACCATCATGATGGGTTATCCCGAGTTGCGGACTGGCTCCCCCCAAAAGTTTACCAAAACTTCGCACTTTGCTGAAGATGATCAGAAGCCAGTGTGGAACGATCGATATGGTGGTCTTCTGTCCTCTGGGAGTGTTCGTTTCTGTTATTTAGTGCTTGGGGGGGGGGGGGGGGCGGGGGGTGGACGTGGACTACACATCTGGCTAACAACAGCGAGTTCTAAAGACGGTGTAGCCCATTAACTTGCTTTGACATGTCCATGAATATGTCAATTGTGAGTATAGTCAGGCTTCTTCTGATTAAACTTGGAGGCTTTCAGTGATTAAGAAGTGGTTGTGGAGTACCCATGAGATCTTAGTGCCCTGAGTTTGTGGATAATCATGTTGATCCAACTTGTGATTGTTTGGTCACGTCAGTTCTTTGGAGAACGGTAGTGAAAGGTGGGTTTGGAAGTTGACAATTGTTCGTTTGTTCAATTGGAGGTAAGATGTTTGGTTCCAACAAATCAAAGTGTTCTTTTAAGGTTTGTTGGTCATGAGGTTTGAGAGTTCAGAATGATGATGGGCTACGAGGTTGGAGGATCATCGCATCCTGTCATGATTCAAAGTCTAGGCGGGATTTCGGGCGGCTGAAAATGCGAACTCAAGATGATTTTGAGGTCTATGTGGTGTTGAAGGGACCCTGATCATGTGGTCTGTTTCATGTCTTGACGTGTTCCCGAAGAAGTGGATGGAGAGGACGGAAAGACTTCGTCAGGGTGTAACCCATGGTTCTGGCTTGTCTGGGAGGTTGACAGTGACCAGAAGTCTTGAGTTGTGTCCATGTCATTGTCGGGAAGATTTCACGGGTGCGGATGAATGTACGTCATTCTCTATTTGAATGTCGGCTTTTCAGAGTGTGAGGAATGACTCAGTTGTCTTGCCGAGCGGGCAGGTTCCAGATGTTCAGACTTGTTTCATTGGTGAGGTGAGAAGTCGGTGAGATCTTGCCGAGGGTGATGATAGAACAAAGGAGCAAGGGTGGTGTGGTGATGTTCAGATGCCTGGTAGTCCTGAAGAGTTCGAAATGAACGGCCGAGATGAGGAGAGATTGGAGACACTGTCGACCTGGTCAGTGATTGGCGTTGGCAACTGGTGGTGTTAGCGACGATTGTCCTGTTGATGAAAGGTGACTTTTGTTGTGTTGTTGTCAAGGTGAGTTCATGGTTATAACAGGGAATTTGATTCCATGAATGGAACCACGATGAAGGATGTTAAAACGGTGAGCAGATCTTGCTGTTTTCTTTGGTGAAAGTATGGGAAGTTTTTATTTCGTCGAAGGCTTTGACGCCTATTTTCGGCTGAGAACATGGGGCGAAGATTGCCTGTGAACCAATCGTTTCTGTGTTTCATGACGAGAACGAAAGAGACAATTGTAGGTGGATGATAAAAGTTACTTAAAAGTGACTGGGTAGCGTCAACTGGTTAGAGCTTCAGTTGGAGTTGACGGAGCAATTTGGGAAGCTGTGGACGGAGATGGGTGAAGCGATTTAGTCGCGATTGGCCGCGCTGAAGCTTCATGTGGTGAGCTGAGATTGGACCAGAAGTCGGCCTATTTGTAGAGGTGAGTGTTTTGCTTTAAGTGTGGTAAGGAAATTCCTGATGAATTTTTCTTTTGAAGAAAGTTATTCATCGACAAAAGATCTTCCTTCGAATGATCACCTTTGGTGAAGAGTCAATTTCCGACAAGGATGCAGCAAGTTGGTTGGTGGAAAGTTCTGTCAGATGGTTGTAGGGTTAAGAATTGTAGCGATGTAAGGTTGAGCTGCACGGGTTACTGTGTGGTATATAAAAAAAAAAATATATATATATATATATATACATATATATATATATATATTTTTTTTTTTTTTTGCGAAGTACAGTTTGTGTGAACTTGAAAATACGGCAGCTGGAGCAAGGGTGTTTTTCTGACCGATGGGTTTACGGAGTGAAGATCATCCATAGGCAAGAGATCTTTACCAAGATGAAGGACATTATTGGATAAAAGGTCTTCAGTCATACGATCGATTTTCTTTAGGCGAGGACTAATGTGTTAGTTAAGATCTTGTTTCAGGCGAAAGATCTTCGCACAGGAGAAAGGTCATCAAGCGAGAGAAAGATCTTCTCGGGCGATAGCTTTCCATTGGCGGAAAGATCTTCCAGGAGGGAGATCATTTGGTGAGTGAGATCGTTTCACAGTGGAGGGATCTTCTTGTAGGTGAAGATCTTCTTGTGAGTGAAGGATCTTCTTAGGCTTAAAGTTTATCTTTGTGTGAAAGACCTTCTTCCAGGCGAAAGATCTTCATAATGGTGAAAGATCTCCCCTTAGCAAAAGATTTTCTTCTGGCGGACATTTTCATACAGGCGAAAGATCTTTATACAGGTGAAAAGATCTTCTTACAGTATGGATGGGTAGGTAACCAAAACCGAAACCGAGTTTTCGGTTTTTACTGAAAACCGAAATCGAAACAGATTCAGATTTTGTGTCGGTTTTTCGTACGGTGTTTGAAAAATCAAAAATTGATTTGTTGTTCTAAATGATAGCAAAGCTCCTAGTCATTAAAAATAAGATAGTAGAGGAAAATGGTCCCACAGCTACACCTATGGCCTACGACGCTACTGAAAGTGAAAGCAAGAGCGTTAGAAGCTAGTAATAGTACTGTTACAACAAAAAAAAAAACTAGAACTAGCTGGTTGGGGAGAATGGTAGCAGAAACCGAAACCACGGTTTTGTGGGCATGAAAATCGAAACCGGAACCAAAGTTTAAAAAAATGAAACCCATCCCTATCTTAGAGGCAAAAGATCTTCCTTCAGATGAAAGCTCTTCTCAGGCGAAAGATTTTTAACGGGTGAAAGATCTTCTTATGGGTGAAAGATCTCCTCACAGGCAAAAGATATCATTCAGCTGAAAAGTCTTCTATCAGGTACATGATCTTCTACTGTTGAAAGATCCTCGGACGGGCGAAGATTTCTTCCGGCGAAAGATCTTCTTTCAGGCAAACATCTTCTTTCAAAGACCTTCTTACTTCTTACATGAGGAAGATCTTCTCACAGGTGACACATTTCCTTTAAGTGAAAGACCCTGTTTTAGGCGGAGGATTTTCTTGTAAGTCAAAGATCTTCTCTTAGGGGAGAATCTCCTATAGGCGAGAGATCTTCTTTCAGGCGAAAAATCTTCTTTTAGGTGAAAGATTCCTTCGGGTGAGAGATCTTCTTTGAAGCAAAAGATCTTCTTATCGGTGAAAGATTTCTTTCAGGTGAAAGATTAGCTTACAGGCGAAGATCTTCTTTTAGGCGAGAGATCTGCTTTTAGGCGAAAGATCTTCTTTTTGGTGAAAGATCTTTTCTAGGGCGAAGATTTCCTTCAGACGAGGATTGAAGCTGGGGA
The DNA here is from genome assembly GCA_023313725.1 of Lithobius niger. Taxonomy (NCBI): domain Eukaryota; kingdom Metazoa; phylum Arthropoda; class Chilopoda; order Lithobiomorpha; family Lithobiidae; genus Lithobius; species Lithobius niger. The sequence goes on from JAHWFP010033101.1 coordinate 24,374, forward strand.
GCGGTGATGAGAACCGGAGGGAAGCGGGCGGCAGCCTGTGCAGAAAGCAGTGGGAAGGAGCCGACCGAGGAATGGGCGGCGGGACGGTTGCTACGTGATGGTGGAAGAGAACCGTCAGGTCATGGTGGTCGGGAGGCAACGATGGTTGGCTCTTCGGAATCCAACAGCTAACACTCGGCAAGTTTGCAGGTGGTCACGGGTGAGGGCTCGCAGGGCTGTTAAAGCGGTTGGTGAGCGGCTGAAGTCAGCGAGGAATGAAGGCTTCAGTAGCTGTGATGGCAGGTGAAGGACAGCGGGTTTACATGACCGATGCCGGATGCTGTTAGCCATTGAATTCAGTCGGTCCAAGAAGTGAGAATGTGCTTTGAACTGAGAGAAATGAAGTTGGACAGTCAGTGGGGTGACGAGGGTCACTTGAATGCAGCTTGTTAGTTGGTGTGCGAAGAATGAAGTTGTGAATGGATATCGCCTGAAAGTGTCGAGGGGAGATCTTCTTTGACGAAGATACAGGAGAAAGAATGAAGACGATAGGATGCTATCATGGATGCAGGGCGAGAGAACGAAAGATGATGCGATGCCATTATGGAAAAATTGAGTGAAGGATCTACTTTCAAGAAAGTGAAGATCTACTTTCGTGAAAGATTCAGGCGAGAGATGAAGCAACGCCATCTTGGAAGTGTGGAGTGAACGTTCTTCTTTCACAAAAGATTCAGGCGAGAGATGATGCGACGCCATCTTGGAAGTGTTGCTTTCGCAAAAGATGCAGGGAGAAGGTAGTATGATGATGCATGAGACTTCAGGTGGTGGCAGCAGCAGACCGGAGATGAGGTCGGTGAGTCCAGGAGTTGCCGGAGGCCAACTGTCGACGAAAGAACGACGAAGATCTTGGGTGAGAGGCTTCATCTTTTGGTGTTCAAGAGGGGAAAGATGTAGCTGAAGGGAAGGAGCAATGCGTCTTCGGCGCGAGCTTGAGGAAAAAGGATGGCTCCCTGGGGTGAGCTGTCTGCTTTTATAGGAGGGCTGCGCATGGGACGCATGCGCAGTGGGGTTGCACACTGGTCGGATCAAGAGAGTGAAAAACCTCAGACAGATAAGGAGCATCCAGAAACTGAACGCAATACAATTTACAGGTAGTAGAAATTTTTGCGCCGATGACTAGAAAGACTAAAATACCAGGGGCAACACCTGGTTGATTTTAGTTTTTGTTTGCCTAAACGAAAATATACATTACCTTATTTTACATTAACAGTTTCCCCCTCACTGGAGCCCTTATTCCCTAGAAGTAAGAGTTGTCTTCCCTGCCGGGGTCGTACCCATTGCGCATGTCCGGAACTGGGTACGCCTATATAAGCAGAACGCAGCGGACACAATCATCTTTCTTCCTTCCCCCATGAACCTAGGTCCATCACAGTGGAGGCAGGCGGGTTGAAGGTAATGTATATTTTCGTATAGGCAAACAAAAACTAAAATCAACCAGTTGTAGCCCCCGGTATTTTAGTCTTTTTATTGCCACGAAAATTAACACTACTTTATTTTACATTAGCAGATTTCAGCAGTCTTCGTCACAAATGGTGACGGGCTAGGTTCAGGAGACCCGCTTTCCGAGCCGGCCTCCCCACGGAACGTATCCTGGTGAAGACAACCGAAAGAGCCTCAACCCCGTTCCACGGGAGCCACAGTCCTATGGGGAGAACGTCGAGTGCAGGAGACAAAAACAGGCCAACACCCAGGGAGGAACAAGGCGTAGGTAATATAACATAAAAAAAAACCTCCTACCTTGCTGCGTGAAAGGAAACTTGAAGGTAAAAACGGCTAGTCGGAACGTGATGGTGGCTAAACACAAGAAGCATAGCTGATAAGATGATCGGGAAAACATCGGAACGTTGGAATTGGCGGAACGGACGTCCAGTAGGTGGACAGCGGTGGAGGAGCACAGGAACGAAGCAGAAGCATGACACAGATTGACAGAAGAACACTGGGTTGTTGTATATTTTTTTTTTTTGGTAAGATGAGCAGAGTCCACGAGGAATCGTGGCACCAGAACCACGTGTGACGGGAATGGCGTGTGAAAACAGAAACAGGGCTCCTCGCGATCATCAGAAAGGGTTAAGTCTTGTATGGAAGAGGAACGTTAGAGGAATGCAGAGTGCTAGGGCAGAGCCCGGAAGCCTAAGTTATTATATCGAGTTATTTTTTTCTAGGACCTAAGCGAGTAGTTTGAACGGAAGGAACAGATAAGCATAGAGATTCGTCAAAGGTAAGGTCAGTGCGTCTACTGCCGTGGCTTGGTCGTCTGGGACTGGCTGATGAAGTGGGGAAGTCTGTCGTTGTGCCTCGTGGCGAATAGGTCGATCGTTGCGGTGCCTCAAATGTTAAATGGATTTCTTGAGACTCCATTCTCCTGTTGGAAGCTTTTGGCGAAAGGGTTTGCATTCACATTCCGGTTTCCTGGGATGTGGAGTGGAAGAATGAGTTGTTTGCAGAGATGAAAAATTAACGAGGTTATTTCGTGGAGTTTCCGACACCTCGTTCCTCCCTCTTTCCGGATGTATGCTACTGCTGTTGTATTGCCCGTCTGAACTTGGGACGCTTTTCCCTTTTACTAGGTGTTGGAAATGGTGAAGGGCCTTGAGTATAGCTTTCAATTCCAGGACGTTGATGTGGTCTTAATCCTGTTGTGACCAAAGTCTGGATGTTTTGTGCTGGGCAATGTGCACTCCCCACCCTCCCCGAGAGGCATCGATTAGTAACAGGAGGTCTGGTAGGGATTCATGGAGTGGAACAGATTGCGACAAGAATTTGTACGTCTGACCGCCAGAGGAGAGTATCCAATGGAAAATTCGAGTGTTGGAAGCCATAGGTTCAGTTGATTTGGCTGATTTCTCCAGGTGTCAGTGCGGTAGTGGAGGAATGGTCTGGTCATCCATATCCTGTAAGGGAAAAGATTTGCCATGGAGTCCATCTTGCTGATGAGGGAATTTAGCTCCTTGAGAGAATGACGGGTCATTTGACGGAAATGACGTGCGTGATGTATAAAGTCTTTTATCCTGTCTGGTGATGGCATTACTGTTGCAGATTTGAAGGAGACTCCTACAAAGATGAAGTCTTGGGCTGGGCTGAGTCGTTCACGCCGAATCCGAGCTGATTGAGAAGGTTGATTGTTGTGTCCCGATGGTAGGTTAACCTGATTGGGTCTTGGTTGTTAAGTACCCAGTCGTCCAGGTAGGAGCTTGCTTGTTTGATTCTGGTGCTGTTTTGCCAGCATTGGTTTCAGTATTAGAGTAAAAATTCTGGGTGCTGCGTTTAAGTTGAAGGGCAGGCACTGGAATGGCAGGCACTCGTACACTTTGATGTTGTACATGAACGAAAGAGATGTTGGACTGATGCATGAAGTGGCATGTGTAGATAAGCATCCTCTAGATCTATGGAGATTGTCCAGTCGTCACTTTTCAGGGATAGACGGATTGATGTTAGTGTGTTCCATCTTTAAATGGTCGTTCGCCATGAAGGGATTGAGTGGTTTGAGATTGGAAATTAATCTGTCTCCTCCGGATTTCTTTGGGTGTAGAACGATGGAGCTGTAGAATTCTGATCCCCGTGGTGAGTGACATTTTTTTAGTGTGCCTTTCGTCAGAAGGTCCCGAAGGTCCCTTAGAACAACTCTTCAAAGCTTCACGAAGTCCATGCAAGTGTTCTTCCAACTGAGCACGTCCGCAGCCCAAACTACCCTCTGCCAGCAATTGTCGACGCCATCCCGACTTGTCTTTCTTTGGCGACCGGTCTTTCTTTATAGAAGCGCTGCGATCCTTCACCGATCTGCTCTCCGGCAACGAATGCCTGCCCCTACCATGTGTGGGGGATCGTGACATGCGGGGCGACGTGCTGCGCCGATCGTCGCTCTGAAGTGGCGATTTCGGGCGACCCGGCGACCCCCTGCTCTCTGGTGACGCGCTGCTGTCTGAATTGCTCGGCGGCGACGTCTCACCCCATCTGTTTACCCCATCTGCTTAGCCATCACTAGAATCTTTGCAAACCTATCGCCTTCCGGCGCTGCTCCCCGAGCTCCCTGTTTTCTCTGCTCGGGTCGCCCCTTGTTGCCAAGTGATCTTGAGCCATGTCCCTGTCCGCTCTCCCTTTTCTCGGGTGCGAACTGGGATTTTGACACTCTACTACCCCTATTGACTGTGTCGGCTCTATCCCTGCGGTCGCCTCCGGAATCCTTTCTGTCCATGTGACGACCGCTAGGTGTGGACGTTTTCCCACTTTTACTAACAGTTTCGTCCACTCTATCACTAATAATTTTATCTTCAACCTGACCCTCATTAAATGATTGTGAATTCTTGCCATCGCCACTTTTAATACTTTCATTTGATTTTTCTACCCTTCCTCCCTTGCCACTCGATTTGGAGGTGGTAATAGTGTGGTTCTTCTGGGTATTCGATGTGCTCGATTTTGAGACGGCCGTGCCACTAGGTTTCATCTGTTTGCCAGAGTTGCCCGCCGCCATCCCATCCTCCCCAGCTAAGTTACGATCGTCACTGTGCAAAGGAACCACTCATACATCAGCACTAATAGGTTGCCAATTCGTCCCACTAGCATTATGGGCCTTTATGAGGTCAGCAAACGAAGCCAAAAGGCCTATTTTTAAGGTGTCAATTTTCGTATCTAACGATTTATTAAGGTCCTTGGCAAGAATCGCCCTGGATTTGTCGGCCTTTTGGTTAACCGTGACCGCCGCCAAGTTTCTTGCCGCCATTACGACCGCACCCAAGGAATTTGGTGCATAAACCGTCTGATCTGACTCATCGAAACCCTCAAAATCCAGTAACGATACATCCCCGCTAGAGTTTTCGTGAAATATTGCGGGTGTGTTGGGGTCAACTCCCATCTTTTTCAAAAGATCATCTTCACTCTGCTTACCCGCCATCTTCTCCTTGTTCGCCTTCTTGTTGTCCGTTTTATGACAGGCATGAAGAACATGAGTAATGGCCTCTGCTTCATGTAACAAACACAGATCACAAAATGTTTTCACCAAGTCACATTCTCAACTTTCCACACGAGGGATGCAAATCCTGTGGTGTTTTGATGCACGTGCATGTTGGATAGTTCCCACACTTGATCTTTTCGCGGATCTTGCTTTCTGCATCATTCACGGGAGCCATATTTGAGCTTGAAACCAGAAACACGTTGACGCGTCAACGTGCCCAAGCCAATGTGAGGATTAGCCAAGATGGCGGCCGCATCTGTGTGTTGACACAGTGGCGCGCCTGGCAGGCAGAGCTAAAACTCATGGAGGCAACAAAAATAGGTATTATTTTGTTTTTTTGGCAATGAAAAACCCCAAAAAAGCAATTTTACCGTGAATTACTGAAGGTCAGTATTTTGCAGATAGTAAGAAATGTCTTAGGCGAGCTACCACTGGAAAATCGGATGACCGAAAGACGTCATTGGTCTTTGTGAGACCTACTCTTCCCTCCAGGAGAGGAATAGTGGCTCCGTCTATCGGGGTCAGTACTTCTTCTGTTTCGTACTTTAGCTTTGTTGAAAGGCTTGGAACGAAAGGATTAGTTGTTTTCAGAGCAGCGGCCTTGGTTGCCATTGGGGTTTGATTGAGTTTTCGGATTTGGCCAGTTGTCCCTATTTTGGGGTGGGAAGTTCTTGAAGGGCTTGTCGTAAGGCTGTAGTTAAGGCATAAGCTTGTTTTCCTTAGGTTTCCTGGAGACATCAAGATGTGTTGCCAGAGTTGGGATTAATCCACGAAAGAGAGTGTCGGTAACTCCTTAACTGTCAACAAATCAAAAGCATAATGTGAAGCAAGAACGTTCAACACACACACATAAACGAAACGTGATACACATTTTTATGTAAAAGTAACGCTTGAATCCCAAAATCGTATTTAAAGTAAATCACCCTTCATCCGCGTGAACACTCCTTTTTTCGATTGGTTGTTCAAAGTTCAAAGTGCTATTGCGAGCCTTCTAATAACCCGAAATGGTCATGCTGAAGATATTCTGAAAGGGGGGATTGTTTCTTTTCATCAATTCAAACCGAAATTATATAATTAAGCTAATAACTGTGCTATGCCCATTTAAAGGCGAAGAGATAATGGTGAGTTGTAAAATCATATGTTGATTTTCGAATTCAAAGTGCTCTTGTGAATCCTCTAATACTCCGAAATGGACATGCCTAGGATATTCTGAAAGCGGGGGACTATTCTATCCATCAATCCTCTCCGAAATTGTTTAACTTATATATATACCGTTCTATGCTCGTTCGAAGGTGAAGAGATAATGGGAAAACGGCAAAATCGTACGTTGATTTTCGAATTCAAAGTGCTCTTGCAAGCCCTCTAATACTCCAAAATGGACATGCTTAGGATATTCTGAATGGTGGGGATCTATTCATTTCATCAATCTTAACCGAAATTGTTTAGCTTACATACGGACCATCCTATGCCATTTAAAGGCAAAGCGCAGAAGGCAAATTCAAAGTGGTCTTGCGAGCCCTCTAATAGCCCGAAATGGACATGCTAAAAATATTCAGAAAGGTGGAGATCTATTCTTTCCATCAATCCTAACCGAAATTGTTTAGCATAGATAGAGACCGTTCTACGCTCGTTTAAAGGTGTAGTGGCCAGTTTCAAGTTCTAAGTGCCATTGTAATGCTCATATTGTATTTGTACCTAAGCTAAACAATTTCGGTTACGATTGATGGAAACAATAAATCCCCACCTTTCTTAATATATTTAACATGTCCATTTCGGGCTATTAGAGGGCTCGCAAGACCACTTTGAATTTCAAAATCAATGTACGATTTTGCAGCTACTCCATTATCTCTTCACTTTTAAATGGGCATAGCACGGTCCGTATCTAAATTAAATCATTTCGGTTAGGATTGATGGAAAGAATAGATCTCCAGCTTTTAGAAAATACTAAGCATGTCCATTTCGAGCTCATCCATTTCGGGCTCCAGGGCTCGAAATGAGCGGTATCGCATCGCAGTTTGCACCACAATTTTAGACATTAGCGATACAAAATCGAAATTTACGTAGCAGTTTAGCGACGCAAGATCATGGTGAAAGGAACTTAAGTTAAAAAATCCCATTTATTATAGAACAATCATCGTATTCCGTAAAAATTCTATTCCAATCCCTACAGAAGTTAGGTTATTTTATATTTGTGCACAACGTGCAAAGAATGAAATTGAACGATATACAATCGTTATTTACGTATTAAAAAAATGATGCATTTTATACGTCACACAATCACTTGCTCTTGTTCTAGCTGAACCATCAGTTAAAACGAAAACGCCCTTTTACCTGCCAAGAAAAATATGTATGTTTCATGAAAACGGCTAACCATTATTTTGCGATTGCTACGCACATTTGTATTTTGCATCGCAATTATGTTACACACTTTTTTCTGGACATTTCGAGCCCTGGGCTCGCTATAGTACTTTGAACTTTGAAAAACCAATTGAAAAAAGGAGTGTTGACGCGAATTAAAGGTGATGTCCTTTGAATACGATTTTAGAATTCAAGCGTTACTTTTACGTGAAAATGTATATCACATTTCCTGTCCAGAATTGTGTGCTGAACGTTTTTGCTTCACATTATGCTTTAGATTTCAAGTCATAATTCGAAGAACTAATATATTTACCGGTCATTTTCACACATAAGAGTATGTCTACTTCTTGCAAATTTTCAATGGCCGGCTGCCATCTTCCTCAGGCATTATGACAGAAGGTTTGGTGGTTCTTGTGTATACTACATCGTCGTTATCGTCGTCTGCTTTCTGAACCCGCAACTGCTGCTCTGTAACGACGACAACGACGATGTAGTACACACAAGAATAAACAAAACTTTTGTCGTAACGCCTGAGGAACATGGCAGCCAGCCATTAAAAATTTGGAAGAAGTAGACAAACTCCTTATTTGTGAAAATGTGCGGTAAATATATTAGTTCTCTGAATTATGACTGAATTTGACAAAAGCTTTAGATTTGTTGATGAATAAGGAGTTACAGCAAAAAAAAAAAACCTTTTTTTTGGGGGGGGGGGGGTGCCATTTTGGTGTTCTACATGGACATTGACGTGGTTTCCCCTCTGAAAAATTTTGTATTGGCCTAAGGTGCCCACATGCAAAGTGGCATATTCCAATGAAAGTATGCACAATTCTTTGAAATATCGGAGTGTACCACATGCCCTGAGAGTAAAATGAGCCTGTCGGCTTTCAAAACGAACATCCTTTGGGTTCACGGTGGTCACACAGGATTCGAATTTCAATCCATTGGAAGGGCTTAAAATTATAATGTGTTGATGTTTTTCATTTTTCTCTACAGCCAACATGCAGTTCAATATAATCTGATACAACGGCGCTTCCAACTGTTGGCGAAGAATAACACTCGTCAAAAAAAATTTCCAGGTTCGAGTCCACGTTCGGCGTCACTTATCATGGGACCTCTGGGCCGTTATTCCCAAACCGAAAGACACTCCCCGGGTAGCTCATCGTACTCGGGGTTTATTCAGCAATTTTGACACAAAACATTTTACAAACGCTAATTGTCCGTGAACAAGATGCGATTCGCTTGCCGCGACCAGCCGCTACTCGTGCCCACGTCAGACTGCTTGCTGCCAAAGATGCCGCTTACGATCATAAGTAGTCGATGAGTTGTGCAACCAGTAAATAATACAGGGGGGAGGGGGGTCTCCTCACAACTGATGGGTGGCAAGAAACTCACGAAACTGAAGTTTAGTTTGACAGTAGAAGAACGTAATTTAAGAGATAAGCAATAAAAACTGATCATTACCAGTACTATGAAACATTTGAATAATTTTAAAACCACAATCTAATATGGAATTTTCACGTTCATCCGAAACTACTTCTCTTTAAGTTT
>JAHWFP010033101.1:33666-45022 GCA_023313725.1 Lithobius niger
AAACTTAAAGAGAAGTAGTTTCGGATGAACGTGAAAATTCCATATTACAATTTAAGAAATCATACTTTTATATTTTTATTACATCCCTAATTGCCAAGACGGTGTACAGACTAGTGCTACAAATGATTACCATCAACATCCAATAGCCAATGAACAGGAAACCAAGAATCATACACTAATCAAACAACAAGAGATGACAACGCAAGAAGCTTCTGACAAATTTTCACTATGTTCGACAATGAAAAGTAAATCTATCCCACGTAATTAACTGCACAACAAAATTGCAACACATTCTGCACCACGGGAAGACACACGCAACACAAATACTTACTTTCCTTCTTCTACCTTTAACCTCTCGGTAATTTGGTCAATCTCGTTGTCTATCGTCTTTGCCGAACGTCTAGTATCCACTCGAGGGCTTATGCGCTCAGCCATGGATACAGACTCCTACAAAGTACAAAGAGAAAAAGGAAGTTTTCAGATTAAAAAAGGGTGGTGAATAAAATCCACGCTCAGCTGTAGCATTGTGGTCGCACCTAGTTTATTTAGCGCGATTTCAGTGAAAATGGGTTTTCCTGATGTTTATTAACAATTATCATACAACCTGGAAAATGAAAATCCAAACTCAAATATACATTTATTTATATGCAATACTGTGCCTACAGCAAGCCAAAATATAGCTGAAAAAAAATCATGGCCCGCACATTATTAATTCCAAAGAAGCCAAGTCGTCATCAATATTGTAGAGCCCTGTCAGTACATATTCTACACACTGTATTTACAGTAAACAAGTATCCACCCAAAACCGGTAAGAGAAGCCGCCAAGTTTACAAAAAGGTGATATCATTCAACCAGGGAAAGGCTACCAAGGTTAATCCCATTAGCCAAGTTAATTACACCTACTAATAGTTCGAAGGTTAAATGAAAACTAGAAGATTGCTACTGGCGGAAGCAATCTTCAAGTTTTCATTTAACGTCCAAAGTATTATTCGGTGCAATTAACTTTGCTAAAAGGATTAACCTTGGCAGCCTTTCCTTGGTTGAATGATATCACTACTTTGAAAGGCCGACCCTTTTTGTAAACTTGGCGGCTTCTCTTACCAGTTTTGGTTGGATATCACGACTTTAATAGGCCTGTGAATGTACAAAAAAATCCCACACTGTAATTGTCACCCCTACTTTTTTTGTCTGGAGGTATTTTATTGTTCATAATTTTCACATTTGCTATTGTCATTCCAAATAAATTAATAACAAGCGCAACAGTATGGTAATTGCAAGGACCTAATCAATTCCTATGGAATAAATGATACCCTGTGTCTTATTGAACCAGTATTGAGAAATTTATTCGGGTCGTGGGGGCAGATAATTCATTTTCAATTCGCATACCGTAAAAAAAAAAAACCGATTTGGATTTGGTGGGAAAAAAAAACGACCAAACCTTTGCAATAAAAGATACTCCGTCTCTTAGTGAACCACCTATTTGCAACAACAATGAATTCTGACAATTAGGTACAGAAACGATAAGCGTGTAACACTAAGCATGTTATAATCTACTGTTGGATGACAATACAAATAATGGTTACAACAATAATTTTGCAGTTATGAGCCACTTCAGGACCACGTGCTTCTAGCTGCAACCCCCATTTTAGAAAAGGCACTTCCCCATATGACGCTTTACCTGTCTGCCGAAATTTAGATCTGGCAACTTTCCCTAATCAGCTGTAGACGTGTCGTTATACCCTATGAGAATTAACATGGGAGCCTGCGGACTAGTTACTAGTCACCAGTAACACAAATCAACGTTATTGAGGACACTTTCTCTCCATGAAGGACACGTTCCCACATTTTCGTGTTGAGTTTTTCTTTGTTACTGGACCAAAGACACCTGATTCACACGATTTGCAAAGATTTCTACCGCATGGGGAATTTACACCAGTATGCTGAAATCACGTATAAGTTGGTTTCAGTTAAAAGACACAGTCTGCTAGTGAGCCGCCATCTGACAACAATTACACTCTTAACAATTACGCTCTAACAATTAAGCTCCAACAACAATAAAACGTCTACTTGGCGGCGACACACTAGCGTGTGTCTAAATACAGTTTTTGCCTTTGTCTTTAGTGAAACTGTTTCTCAATTTGACTCTGACCATTATTTCAGGAACCATCGAAATAGTATTTAGCTACCGAGTTTCTATGAATAGCTAATCAAGCTATTTAAAATTTTGTGAATGGAAGATAACATACATAAATGAGGGAAAAAAGTACCTCTACTCGTTTTTTCATGGCTTCGCATCGCTTCTCAAGTTCTGACATATTCTTGGACTGCTCTTTTAACTGCCCTTCGTAATACTTGAATTGCCGTTTGGCTTCATCAACTTTGCCATCGGCAACAAGCAATGCATCCTAAAACAAAACATGGAGTAAACAATAAGCTGACAATCTTAAAAGATTCTGATGTTTGCTTTTCAAATCTGTTATGGCACTAAGCTTGTCAAGAAGCATTGAAAATTCACTCACACAGGGATTTCAAGGCAAAGACACACTTTCTACGGTATTTCAGGGATAAAGAACATTTTCCGGCCCCCAGCCAGGCCGGCTAAAAATGGTTTCTTTTTGCCTAAAACATACTTAACCTGATAATTTTAGCATTACATTCCTCGAATGTGATGTTCCCCTGGAGGTTTCTTCTGCTGTGCGGCCGCCTGCTTGCATGCCCCTGCTGCGCATGCGCGCGGCAGTCCTCCCTTACAAAAGCGACAGCACGCTATCGGCATTCATTTTACTCTCAATATGTCAGGCGGTGACTCGAGAGGGGAGGCAAGTCGGGAGTTAGGTTAAGTATGTTTTAGGCAAAAAGAAACCATTTTTAGCCTGCCTGGTTGGGGGGCCGGCAAAATGTTCTTTCTTTATTGTCAAAACATCTTAACCTGATAATTTTAGCATTATCAGGAGACTTCGTCAAATTTGGTGGTGGGCACTGCCTTGACAGGCGCTCCGGGATGCAAGCAGGCTGCCCCCCAAAAAGTTGTTGAAAACTTCGCACTTTGTTCAGAACTGGTGATGAACCTCGAAGTTAGGTCATTATCTCTCTTCACTGGTTGGCTTGTTTCCATCGTGAATGTTTAGCTACCATTGTCGTTGGCTTGCTTCTGCTTCGTTCTGAGTGCTTAAGGGGGATTGACTACTGTACAGGTAACAACAATAGGTCGCAGCCGGTGTAGTCCGTTTACATACATGACCTTTGCGTCAGGTTGTGTGAGGTGGAGGTCGATGGATTCCTTCAAGAAGCTGGTGTGAGGATTGCTTCAATCGGAAGGCGTTGTCGGCGGTTGATGATGTGGAGATTGTCCTGAATTTTATAAGTTACCAAGGGTCAATAAGTTTTTTGTGTGGTTCCATAAGTTAGAATGCGAGTTATTGGGGAGAAGAAGATGGTTTCTTCTTTCTCCTCAGTTTTTTTTTTAAAGTTGGACAATGGAAGGACTCGGGTGGTTGTTCTACGTCTAGTTGTCAGTCATTTCAACTCAATCAAGCGAAGTAAGCAGAGTTGTGGAGGTCTTCGAAAACTTTGATGAAAACCCTGTGTTGGTTTAAGTTGGGGCGTTGGGTTTTCCTCGGAGCCAAATAACCGAAGGGATTGGATGAGTGAAGGGCACCGTCAGCCGAAGGGCTAGTTTTATGAAGTATAGAATTTCCGTGTTGAGTTTCAGCCAGGCTGGGAAGAAGAGGAGAAGTCTTGCGCCGACTGGAAGGTAGGAGAGGCGGGAGGCTTCGTGGTTTCAACGAGAGGAGCTCTTGCCCTCTGGTGACGAGCGGCGGATGCGGCGGTCAGGAGTTGCGGCTCGCTCCTGTTGGTTGTGTTGGCTGGAGCGGGAGTGAGGGGGTTCGGGCCGAAGGGGCTGTTGGTTTCTCGGCCGAAAGTAGGAGTTAACTTTCGGACGGTGTTAAGCTGGGAAGAAGAGGCAAAGTCTTGCGCCGGCTGGAAGTCAGGAGAGGAGCTGCGGCGGTCAGGAGTTGCGGCTCGGTCCTGCTGGTTGCGTTGGCCGGAGCGGGAGCAAGGGGGATCGGGCCAAAAGGGCTGATGGTTCCTCGGCTGAAAGTAGGAGTTAACTTTCGGATGGATTGGCGGCGCTGTGCGGAGCGGGCAGGGGCCGGGCCACGGCGTCCGAGGTACTAGTGCAGGACCACATCGGGGCAGGGCGGCAGCCGAAAGATCAAAAACCCTATGAAAGAGGACCACAGTTGGGACCGGGCTGGAATGGATGGCGATCCGGCAAGCATGAAGGAAAGCCGCACAGATCATGGATGGGAAGTGGCACAATGCAATGTAGCCGGTGGTCACCTGCCATGGGCAGGCCGTCTAGGTGGCAGGCGGACGAAAGACAGGACGGGAAGGGACGAGAGGAGAGGTGGAGAGAGGAGCTCCCAGATGAGCGGGCTTTCATCTAGTTCAGGACGGCATCATAACTGGAAGGCAGACGAAAGACGTAGAGCGGGGAAAGAAGCTTTCAGCTTAACGGGCTTCCATCTTGGACCGGGACGGTATCTCAACCATAAAGTGGACGGGGACGTGGAGCGGGAAAGGAGGTCCCAGCTTGACGGACTTTCTCCCTAGGACAGGACGGCACCACAACAGTGACGCGGACGAGAGACGTGAAGGCAGGGAAGCGGCAACGGCGTCATCAAGACCCGACGGGGAGGCGTCGGGATGGACTGGTGGTCGGAGGTGGACCCGAAGCTTGGCAGGCATCGGTGACAACACATGACGACGTCCCAGAAGAGGTCGGAAGACAAACAGTTGAGGGAGAGGTTGGATGTAGGCCCCTCCCCAGGGGCCACGGCAGCAGATGGTCGGAACAAAGACGCTTGAGGCTTGGCCGGCATCGGAACCCCCACGACGACGCACTGGCGGCGGAGGGCCAGAAAGCGAGCCGGGGAGGCAAAGCAGGGAGCAGGACCAGCACAGGGCGCATCAACAGGAGGCGGGCAAGATGTGGAGGCCGGTAGGGATCGGGATCCCAAGGCGTCGTCCTAGAGGAGAGGCCGCAGGGAAGACAGGTCAGTCGGACGAAAGACGTTTAGGCCTAGAAGTTGCAGAGGTCCGGGTCGATGTCGGGCGGGCCCCTAGTTGGGAGACGGGCGAAGACGGCGACACAGCGGCGTGGTGGCTGGGACGGGCCGAAGGACAGACCAGGTGTCGGCATCAGATAAACCAATCCACGGTATCATGGCAGTAGTGGAGCCGAAAGATGATCGGCGAGGACGGGCCAGGAAGCAGAAGTCGGGCGGCCTGCAAGAATCCGCGGGCGAAAGTCCGAAGAAGGACGTCCGAAAGACAGCCAACAGAAGGAGTCTGAATGGCGGCTTGAGACAAAGAGATGGCGAGGTCATGGTTCCAACCGAAAGGCAGGGGTGATGCATCAGCCTGCCCTAACGAAAGGTGGAGCGGTCCCGGGAACAACGGGAAGGGGCCCACGATGTTTTCGGAAGAAGGAGAAGAACCGGCAGAGATAAGCGGCCGCCTGGCCGGCAGCTTAAGACCAAGAGATGGCAGGCTCACGTAGTCGTCATTCTTAAGTGCGTAGAGTGAGGAATGCAGGTTTGGTAGATCTTCGTCAAGGTTCAAAACGGCAACTCCTGGGCAAGGCGGGTGAAAGAAGAGTTGCTTGGAGCGAGGAAAGCTGGCTCGGTAGATCTTCATCACGATGCGGGATGGAAACACCCGAACAGGGCGGGTGAAAGACGAACAAGCGTGAGGAGAGAGGGATCAGGCCTGGCCGACTTTCAGCATGGTGCCAAGCGGCGACATCTGGGTAAGGCGCACATAAGGGAAGAAGTTCAGACTTGGTTGGCCTTCTTTATGAAATCGGCGGACCAAATCCAAGACGAACGAAGAGACGGGAGCTTGCGAGATCTTCAGCATAATACGTGACAGCAACGGCATCAGCGAGGCGGACGAAAAACGGCGAGGGAGCCGGAGGCAGGGGCCGTCGATGGACAATCCAGATCACAACTGCTTCCATGGCAGGACTGGTGAGACGTGGGGCTTCAATGTCGTGGCGGGAGAGGCGAGAGGCCTGAGCAACAACCGAGACTCGACGGCGATGTCCCGTCTATGGGCAGACCAGAGACGGGCCAAAGAGTTTAGCGTGCAGTGCAGGAGCCACGGCGACGGGATCCAGACGGCAGCGCCTGAGCCGGGAAGACTCAGGCGTGTCGAAGCGGGGAATGGCTGAAAGACAGGAACAGCAGACAGGGCTCGCACAGCATTGAGGAAATAAAATTCAAGGACTTTCAAGGCCTTTCAAGGCCTACCTTCACACCAAATTCAAGCACTTTTTAAATTTTTTGTAAAGAGAGTTTATCAGTAAATTTAATCGTTCATTTGCAATTGCTTTAACCTTGTTTTTTTTATAGGCCTAGGCTAATGATCAGCACCAAGCACAAGCGAAAATTAACTTGTTAACATACAGCCACTGACCAGTAGCCTACAAATCTTTATAGTCGCCACGCTAAAATTTAAGTCGACATTAATATCCCTAAGGACATACAAAGTTGAAAAAGGAACTGCCGCGTCACCTAAAAAGCCCCGCGTCAATAATATTTTTTTCTGGGCTTCGGAAATGAAATCTGATCCAGGCTGGCTTGCTTTGACTACACTTACGAAAATCGCTTTATTTTAAAAGCCCTGCTAAAAACTGCCCCAAGTTAGCTTCCAATAAAAATTAGCTGCAGTTAACTTACATAAAAAAAATCTTTTTTTTTTCCCGTTACGCTACCTCTACCTCAAAATGTGTAAACATCATTAAAAATAAAAAAAAAACACGTAGCCGAGCCGATCTCGTGAATTTTTCAACTTTTGTGTGCCCGAGAACCATTTTTTTTTTTTAAACTTTGCATGGTCTAAAACCATAAAAAATTGTGGACATTTGCGGAGCCATTTTTTAACTGCTCGTAACACAGGAAATAACTTACGGACGTCTTCGCATATATTATAGGAATATTGCGACACAACACTTTTCAATGTCCAAAGAATTTCGGCCTTCCATGTCTGTGGGTCACGGACCCACGTTTGCATTTTTGTTGATTGCCGGCCATCAGAATTATTAAAAATTATTGCTGCTGCTGCATCACGACTAACACTTGCACTTTATTTCGGCAAACGCGATGATGATGATCCATTCGACGTTAGCGTTTGATGAAGATCAGATGGCTTTTTAATGCAATTTCCTCCCATACTTTCGCCTTTTGAGTTTTTTTTTACACAGAGCTTGCATTTTGCTGAAAGTACGTCATTGGGGTCGAGTAATAACCAGTCCACATACTTCCGAGTTTTCAAGCCACGCGTCTTGAAACTTACACTTTCCCATTACAAATTATAAAACAGTACCTCGAGATTCAAAATAAAACATGTGCGGCCATGTGTATCAATCAGCCCATTCGTGATCGTAAAATGCCGCAAAACAAGATGGAGGCGCGAGACCAGGATAACTACAAGCTGCTCCGAGTAACTTGTCTTTGCATCAGCAAGATTAGCCACCAGTAAGAGCCAGGTTGCATGCGAGAAATTTCAATTCAGGAGCAAAGCGTCACAGTTCGGATAGCTACAAGCTGCTCTTGGTAGATTGGCATAATTAACCAACACAAGCGCAAGAAAACTGTAGCTACGGCCAGAAATAAAATGAATGCGAGCGCGCTTTATAGATTTCGTTAGAAGTTTTAAGATTCTGGAATATTCTATTATTATTCCAGCATTTTAAGAAAATAAAAAAGTTCTATTAATGGATTGGCTAAAGTTCACTTTACCACAATTTTCTAAAAGCTCTGAATTCTGTTAGTACTTACCCTACACTCTCATTATATGGTCTCCTTTTTTTTGTGGGAGGCGCGGAACACAGTTTAAACCCCATCAGTACTTTACCACAATCCGTACATTTATACGGTGTTCGTTTCGCTCGCGGGGCTGAGCACGGAAGCCCGCTCATGCCCCTGCGCTCTTGCCCCCAGCTGATATTTTTTCCGTAAACAGTTCAGATAAGTGGGTTGTTATTGTCAGTTTAGTTTTGTTTTGTTGTTATTGTCGGTTAGGTTAGGTTATAGGTACCGGCTTCTGTTTGGCGTTTCACTTGTAATGAACTGGTTGGGGTTTGGCGTTTCATTTGACGGACTTTGGCCCAGTTGATGCTTTCCTGCGCGGCGCTGTCTGCCTCGAAAAAAAAACAAGCGAACAAACAAGCGATTTGGGGTCTTTTTTTTTTCGCCTTAAATTTCCTTTCCGCATCTTGGAATCAACTTTAATCTGCCTTACGACGACAATAAGTTAAGTTGTTTTTTTTTCTTAAAATTTGGGGGTTTGTTGTAAACTAGATTTGTGCCAATGGATCAAGCACTTTCAAGGCCAAAAACTGAATTTGCACGAAATTCCAGGCTTTCAAGGCCTTGCAAGCCTCAACTTCAAATTCAAGCCATTTCAAGGTTTTCAAGGCCCTGTGCGAACCCTGAGCAGAGGGAATGCAGATGGCTTCCAACTTGGCTCTTCACTCAAAGCGTGGATCTAAAGCCACGAATGAGACGAGCAGCAGTGTGGGACAGCAACCGTTGTCTTGATTTTCGCTCGAGACGTGGAGTTAGCCACGGTCGAAACAAGTAGCAGGAGGTGCAAACGGCGTCCGTCTTGGTTCACTCAAACCTGGGTCCTGGCCACGAAAGAGACGAGCAGATGGCTTCCAAGACTCTTTACTCAAAGCGTGGGTTTTAAGCCACGAATGAGACGAGCAGCAGTGAAGGACAGCAACTGTTGTCCTGATTTCCGCTTGAGCCGTGGGGTTAGCCACGATCGAGACAAGCAGCAAGAGGTGCAAACGGCGACCGTCTTGGTTCACTCAAACGTGGGTTCTAGCCACGAGTGAGACGAGCAGATGGCTTCCAAGACTCTTTACGCAAAGCGTGGGTTTAAGCCACGAATGAGACGAGCAGCAGTGTAGGACAGCAACTGTTGTCTTGATTTCCGCTCGAGCCGTGGGGTTAGCCACGATCGAGACAAGCAGCAAGAGGTGCAAACGGCGACCGTCTTGGTTCACTCAAACGTGGGTTCTAGCCACGAGTGAGACGAGCAGATGGCTTCCAAGACTCTTTACTCAAAGCGTGGGTTTAAGCCACGAATGAGACGAGCAGCAGTGTAGGACAGCAACTGTTGTCTTGATTTCCGCTCGAGCCGTGGGGTTAGCCACGATCGAAACATGCAGCAAGAGGTGCAAACGGTGTCTGTCTTGGTTCACTCAAACGTGGAAACGTGGGTTCTAGCCACGAGTGAGACGAGCAGCAGTAGGCAGCAACAGGTGGCTTGATTGATTTTCACTCGAGACGTGGGGTCAGCCACAGTCGAGACAAGCAGCAAGAGGTGCAAACGACGTCCGTCTTGGTTCTTCACTCAAAATGTGCAATTTAGCCACGAGTGAGACGAGTAGCAATGGACAGCAACCGTTGGCTTGATTTTCACTCGATACGTGGGGTGAGCCACGGTCGAGACAAGCGGCAGGCGTGACGATGCCATCCAGCTTGGTTCTTAACTCAAAACGTGGGATTTAGCCACGAGTGAGACAAGCAGCAATGGACAGCAACTGTTGGCTTGATTTTTGCCCAATACGTGGAGTGAGCCACGGTCGAGACAAGCGGCAGGCGTAATGATGGCATCCAGCTTGGTTCTTCACTCAAAACGTGGAATTTAGCCACGAGTGAGACGAGTAGCAGTGGACAGCAACTGTTGACTTGATCTTCGCTCGATACATGGGGTGCCACGGTCGAGACAAGCGGCAGGAATGTAGATGGCTTCCAACTTGGGTCTTCACTCGTAATGGACAAGTTGGTGTATTCAAAGCACGGTAGCAAGTTCGATCGTTGTTTAAAAACAATCGAA
Source organism: Lithobius niger (assembly GCA_023313725.1). Lineage (NCBI taxonomy): Eukaryota > Metazoa > Arthropoda > Chilopoda > Lithobiomorpha > Lithobiidae > Lithobius > Lithobius niger. The sequence continues at coordinate 43,585 of JAHWFP010033101.1, forward strand.
ACCGAAACGAGAGTAAGGCGGGTCGGCTGCAATGCGGTACATCCGGGAATCTGGTCCGGGAAGCTGCCGAAAGAGCTGGAGCTCCGTCGAGGCGTGGTGGCGGAGGCCGGTGGAGGGAGTGTTTTTCGTCCGAAAGCCAAAGCTGAAGGGATGCCGTAGTTGCGGGTGCAGCCGGCCGGAACGACGATGAGCGACCGAGCAGGGTGACGTCGGCAGCTTGCGTACGGACTTCGGCAGATGCTGGTGATGGTAGGCGGTTCGGCAACTCGGGCATGTTTCCGTCTGAAAGCCGAAAACCGAGGGACGTCATAGATGCGGATGCAGCCAGCCAGAACGGTGATGAGCGTCGGAGAAGGTTGACATCGACCGCTTGCGTACGGCCTTCGGCAGTTGACGGTGAGATAAGCCGTACGGGCGAAGGGAGTCTAGAACCGGACGAAAGATGGGGACAGGGTGGCGTTGGGTCGTTAGACGACATGTACGCTGGAGGAAAATGAATGCCGATAGCGTGCACGCTGTCGCTTTTATAAGGGAGGCCTGCTGCGCGCATGCACAGCAGGGCATGCAAACAGGCGGCTGCACAGCAGAAGAAACCTGCAGGGGAACATCACACTCGAGGAATTTAATGCTAAAATTATCAGGTTAAGATGTTTTGGCAATAAAGAAACATACATATGAATAACAATAACCATCACAATAAAACAAAATACAATTTTTGTTTCGTTTTTAAATAAAATACTTCAAATTTATGTTTGACTATTTTTAAGAAGCCTAGTGTCATCTTAAACTAATTCGCAAATAGATGAATGGACTTAAACCACAAACCACGGCTTTGCCATGTCATCATAAGTTAGCCACTGACGAACGAGAATTAGAGGTCGACCGAATTTCGGTTTCGGTTTTGGCACCGAAACCAGCAAATTTTCGGTTTGGGTTTCGGTCATGAAGTTAACAGCTCACTTTCGGTTTCGGCCGAAACCGACGAACTGGTTTCGGTTACGGTTTCATTTTCGGCTGAATCCTATGCTTCAGTTTCGGTGAAGCCGAAACCACTTCTACCTCCTGGGAGTATCCAATTTCCGTACAGACTACTAGGCTATAGCTTAGTGGTGTCGACATCCAGGGGGCACCATCACTGATCCTGCTTGCATCTGCCATGCCCATCAATAATAAATACAATTTTTTTTTTGAATTTCGTTGCACTGGCGCGTATTTATGCTTGCATTTGTCTTTGCATTTGTCTTTGCTTTCAAGCAAAGTTCTTACTTACTGAACGAAAAGCCCTTTTCCGTGCCCTGGACTAAGACTATTTTTAAAATAAAAATGAGTAGTGACAAAAAAAAATACAAACGAGAGTCCTGAAGTCTTGTAGCAAGACTGACAAGTTCTTTTTTTAATTCTAAAACATTATTTTTTGTTGGAGGGGTGGGGGGGGGGG
>JAHWFP010033101.1:45122-129799 GCA_023313725.1 Lithobius niger
GGGGGGGGGGGAGGGGCTGGTGGGAGGCCACACATTCATGATTTTATGATTTTATTCCTGCTTTTTTGTCAAATAATTAAAATTGATACTTTTCAGGTTAGGTTTTGGTTCCGTTTTCGGTAGTGGTTTCGGCCGAAACTGAATGATCGATTTCGGTAGTGGTTTCGGTTTCGGCCGAAAGTGAAAAAATTGGTTTCAGTCGACCACTAACGAGAATTGCGGATCTTTGGCTGTCTGAGTGGAAAACCAAGTCACGTGATATAATGTTGAATGTAACTAGACATTTTAGAGGGACGAAAAGTCTAGTAAGGGGAGCAGCACCCATGTGAAATCAAACCGAGAAATCATCTCCAATTGCAGGGGACCGAGGTAATGGCCAGAATAGACCGCTTAACCACTAAAGTAGCCTGGTAGTCTCTGACGCTGCCATGGCTGGCAATAACTGGCAGGGTCCCTTATTCAGTCATCAACAAGGCAATTTGGGTGAGCTCTACCACAGCCAAGCCACAATGACCATCATTGGGTAGTACACTTGACTTTGACTTGTTACTGTCACTGGCAGAAGCGAAAAGCTTTTGACACAGGGCTAGAGGAAAGTTCACCAGTCCTTGTACTCGACCATAGGATCAAGTCTCGGTACATAGTTTCTCGCGTTGGTTATGTTTTGAAGTTGTTCAAACTGCGTACAGTGACTACTACCTTGGATTTGTTCTATACACAGCAGACAAGGAAAAGATGGGTGAGTCAACAGTATCTTATGAGGCTGCACAATGGAAAAAGCCACTATTGCATGTGGATGTGATATGGGCTACATATCATTTAGATGTTCAACTATTAGTAAAATAATAAGTACCCATCAGTGATTCAGTGGTGGCCCATGCATTTCAGTCTATAAATTTTAAGTGTCATGGTGTTCAAGGGATGAGGGACAAGCGACTACTCTCGCCTGACGCCCCGCCTGACCGCCTACAACTGGGCTGACAATCCCCTGGAGTTTTCGTATGCGTACAACTGGTTACTTCCGAAAAAATTTTAAGAATAACTTTAGCCTAAAAAATACCCCTAAAACCTTGACCATAACTGAAATGACTGCTCTCAATTGTGCTCAAAATGAAAAGTGGAGTGAAATATCCCTAGAGCACCAAAAATGGTGGGGAGCCTGGTTAAGCACTTTTTGCTATTGTTTATTTGAACATGAACATTATTTAAAAAAAAAAAAAAACAAGCATGAATTAAAAGCTAGAATTTTTGAGGGAAGGGAAAGCTAGTTTTAAAAAGCTGTGTGAGTAATAACTAAATGAGTATTAAAAATGTTCGTACCCTGAGAGGATCGATTTTAGACGACATTATGTTACTAATCTTCTCTTCAATTTCGGCAAATTCTTTTTCGATCTCTTCCACAGTTGCTTTATAGGTTGCCATAGTGCTTTGGATGACAGTTTTCTTTTCTTTAAATTCTACAGCCCTTTTTACAAACAACTCTAGCTCATCTTCCTGTAGGAAATAAGCAAACAGTTCCAAGCATAAATACATTTCTATTTCTAGACAAGAATGTTAAAAAAAATCTGCTGGGAAATAAAAGCAATTCTTGCAATAATTTTGCACCAACCTAAAAACAATCATGAACAGGCTGTCATGATGTGATGAAACTGAATTTCCTACTTGACAATTTATTTGAATCCAGATGTACAATGACTAGAATCACTTGAAATTCTGCATGGAAATGTTGCTGAATTTATCATCCTACTCGTACCAATCAGTTTGACTCGCAGTATCGGACGATGTTTTTGTTTTTCTGACAAGCCAGCGAAAATTGACACGTTTCAATACCATTAGGGGTTAAAAAAAAAACTTGAAAAAGCCAAGCTGTACTCGAAAGTAGCTCGTAGACCTCGTCTGTAATTGAAAAAGCCCAAAATACCATTTGGTCCATTTGGTTGATTTTGGTTTCTATTGCCTTTATGAAAATATACGTTATCTGATTTTTAGTATTCTCCTTCGTTTGCTGTGCAATCTAGAGATTAAAGTTCTTGAATTGTGCAGTGTCTCTACCCACTGCGCATGCGCAGCCTCCGTTATATAATCACAGACGAAGATCGGTTCTTCATCTTTAATTCCTCTAAGTGCCCCAATGGTGACACAGAGGGGAGGAGGGTGGGAGATAGGTAATGTAAATTTTCATAAAGGCAATACAAACCAAAATCAACCAGCTGTACTTGGTATTTTGGGCTTTCTATGTGTCATGAAAATATACATTACCTGATTTTTAGCATTCCAGAGACCTCGTCAAAGGCGGCGGGCGCCACTTGACGGAACCCGTTAGAGTAGCGCACCAGTTCCCCAGAAAGACAAGTCTTTGCGAACGATCGGAGTTACTGCAGGAGGATGGAGACCATTTCACTTAATGGGTTTAAAGTATTCGCTAGGGGGCCACAAAGGGACCAATGCCGTACAAGCCTTCCGCTTACGCCAACATATCTCGCATGTAGTGAGATGTGAACACAGTCGGGTGTCTCCAGGACACAGCTTCTAAATGTTGGTAATGGGAACGTTACTGTGGTTGGCCCAAGAAGTTGAGAGTTGAGATAGACCGAAGTTCATGGGTGGTAACTCGAATTCCTTTGTCAGCGCAGTCTATGTTGAAAGCCTTGTAGGCGTCCAAGACAACAGTGTTTATCCAGGTAGCAACCATGTGGGCTGAAGTTTCCCCGGTTCCTGATGCGAAAGGGTGAAAGAGTTGAGAGCGACCGCGTCACAGAGACTTGGAGCGTTTTAAGTAGTACCAAAGAGCACGAACCGGGCAGAGTCTTTTCAGGATCGTCGCCAACGATAGGAGACAAGGCTGGTATGCAGATAAGTTTAGTTTGGTCGCCAGGCTTTTGGGTCTTGGTCAGAAGGATGCTCCACGAGTCAGGGTGACCGCAGATTAATCGTTGTAGAAGAAACCGTCGGCGGTGGTCGCCGAAAGGGCCTGCACTTCGCTGCATCGAAAACAGGCGGCTAGGGCCACCAGAAAGACTGTCTTTCGGATGACATGACTGAGGCGACAAGAAGACAGAAGTTCGTAGGGTGTTGATAGTAGGGTGTTGATAGTAGTCTTCACAAAGTGTCAGTTTTTCATTTAATCCAGATCATTGCGTAGTAAATCACCCAACTACGAAAATAAGCGAAATCTAGCTCCAACTTTGCTAAATTTCCTGATATTTTGACATGCCAGTCTTAGTGGCGACAAGTTCGAATCTGAATAAATCCATTCCGAATTAAAACCTGTCTTCTGCCCAAGAAGTGTCAGAACCTTCCCCATTTTCATGAACTAAGGTAGTATTTCTACTATTAATAAACAAAAACGGAACGTTAAATGTTTAGAGTAAGGGTTTAAAAGTCAAAACCTAGAAGGAACACGGACAAGCTTTGACAGTAAGGGTCTAGGTATAAAATTTTGTAAGAGGCTGGTAAGCATTAGACCCTTACTACCCGGTGGTTAGCTTAGGTATACTCTATTCGGACAGAATGTGTATGAACGGTTGTATCAGGTTTCTTTGTTCTTAGAATATTGTTATAGAACTTTAAGAACACAATTTTCTTGTGAAGTTTGGCATTTTGTCTTTTGATGCTTTAGAATTTTTTATTATATTTCGTAGATTTACGGTGGAGGATAACCAGTAATGCTCTCTGCTGAGAATACCCTACCATTTTACTAAATGGACAAATAGTTTTCAGCATAAAACAAAGCAGCAAACGTATACCAACCACTGGATCATCACATGGGTCTTTGTAGGAAGATTTCCAGTTTTTCGTCAAAATGTATTTATTTCTGACCACCGGGTAGTAAGGGTCTAATGCTTACCAGCCTCTTACAACATTTTATACCTAGACCCTTACTGTCAAAGCTTGTCCGTGTTCCTTCTAGGTTTTGACTTTTAGACCCTTACTCTAAACATTTAACGTTCCGTTTTTTTTTATTAATTCGTGTTACTTTTAGAATTGCAGCTAAACTGTAAAACAGTGCAGTTGACGGTCCAAATTGAAAGTTTAACACAGAAACCCTAGGCTGACTCTTACTAACACTGTTAATTGAAACAAATCCTTTAATCTTCAGTCTTGCAGCTGGCGTTTGCAAATTGGCATTGTTGCATAATAACAATGTTTAAAACAATGTAAAACAATCAATCTGGTCGTTTAGAGCTCCATAACCCCTGAACCACTTGACCAATTAGAAAATGCCTTATGGAAAGGGCACATCTACAGAGCAATACCTGTAAAATGAGCTAAGAACCAGATTCATAGGACAAATGGTTTGACCTGTAGAGAGGACAGACGAAAGTATCCCCAGAACATCATCATCATCATCAAGAAGAAGCAGAACAAGAAGTTGTCTATTTGGCCCCTCTCTGTATCTCGGGTTTGGCTGGACCGAATTTCACAATTTTTGGACTGTAGAGAGGCCTTGACTAGTCGAGGCTGGATTCCAAATTTGGTTTTAAAATGTTGACTTTTGACGGCGTTATAAGCTCTCAAAGTTAACCCTCTGGGCCCTAAGGTTTTCTTTTCTTAACTCAAATGTATATAATGTAAAGCCGATATATCGGCTTCTAGGGCCCAGAGGGTTAAGAGTTTAACACAGAGAACCTAGGCTGACCCTTACTAACACTGGCTATCGCCAGTGTTAATTCTCAGTCCTCGACCTTTTTCGTGTGTTACTTAGGTCCAAGTTTCGCATTACTAATGGTCGTGAAATAGGAGGTACCATTGTTTAATTGCCAGCTGTCCAGCTCACAATTTCACTGTTTTTGAAAAAAAAATATTCTGCGTTCCAGCTTTTTTTTTCTTGTGGCGAAGTGGTGTTTCGGCTGAACCCTTCTGAGGTATATATTCAGTCCCTTTTCACTTCACCTCTAAGTTTGTTTTAGCGTCACAAACTCAGTGTTCTTAAGTTTACCAGATATAATGCTTTTAAAATAATGAGGACTCAGTTAGCTCATTACTGATCAAAACAACTCTCAACTCGTAGCTACAAAGTGCGCTCCTTCACTTTTCCGCCCTTACAAATGTCTGTAATGTCGGGTTTTAATTCCTCAACATTCAGTGTTTTGCGTTTAAAACTTTCTTTTCTTTTCAGAAAAATGGTGGTTTTATTTCTGCCTTCCTTTACCATCGGGGGCAAAAATAAAACATAGCTTCTTACAATCTGCAAAATACTAACCTTCAGTATGTGCTAAATCATTTTCGATTTGCTTTTCTTACCCGAATTTTTTAAACCCCTGTACCTTTAAAACCAGCAATGAAATGAGGTTAGCCTCTCAGGCACCTAGTGCGCATGCGTCATTGTCTTTAATAAGGCAACGTCAGCCATTGTAAAATCACTTCATTTTTTGGGTACTACCTATACCAGTCGGACGCATGGGAACTTGTGTCCTGCTTTAATCGTGGTTCACCACTTCTGCCCCAACTTAAGTATGGTAATCCGGGAATCCCTGGAGTCCGGAGATTTCCCGTCTCGTACTAGTCTGAAAACACCCCTGCGGGTTCACCACTGGATGTTTTTTCTGCGTGTGGATGTGTAAGTTGTTAATTTTTTTTAGGGTGGGTTAGGCCTGGATGGATTAAGCCTACTTTTTCCATGATCTCTTAGATTGTTCTTTTAGTTGTTGATTCTTTGTACATCAACCTTTATTTTGTTTGCGGACGTGTTTCTGCTTCTTTCAGATGGTAAAGATTGCATTTTCAAGTTTAATTCACGTTTTTACACTCGCTCGTAGCATTTTGCATGCGTCTTGAACGCTGGCGCTGCGCCACTTCTCTCGTGTTCTTGCCTGCGTTCTTGCGCTCTAGCTTGCGGCATGTTGCTGGCCTTTCTCGGCCACGCGAAAAGCCAATCCGTGTTTTCTTTTCTAAAACGTTGTTGTGATTTTGCAATGTTTGAAGCAGAAGCTATTGAAATTTTTGGACAATTTTTTTAAAATTATCCCCCTATTTTTCATGCATCTCCAATTTGTTGATTTTGCGGAATTTTTTTTAATTATTGTTATTATTTTTTTTTTTTTAATTCCGGGCTGGTCTATGACGCTGCACTTTGGCGACTTTCAGCTATGTGTCATCGTAGCCTTTTGCATGAAGTTTTCACATAGAGTAAAATTTAAGTGACACAACTGTTGGCTGCTTAACCTACCGTCTTGAGGCGTAAGGCATGTGTTAACGTTGCTATTTTTTATTCCATCGTTAATTTTTATGTTTAGAGTAAGAATAAATCGTAAGGTCAGAGGTTGTTGGATCAAGTGTCAATAATTCCCTCCCCTATAAATCCATTAGGAGACTCCATTGGAGTTGGGTGCGATTTTGCATGTTCGGAACTACAAATATTGACATGACGTCGCGAGGGAATTATTTCTCCTGCCGACAGGACACGATTGTCAATCTGGGGCAGGCAGAAAGAGCCTAAAAAATTTGGTGGGAGTCTCTACGCAAACGGCCGTGGCCGGGCCGGACCCTAAGAGACAGAGCTGAATCGTTGCTCCCAAGCCATAGGCTAATTTACAGGCGACGTTAGCTCCTAAAAACACGACCCCATGTTGTGTATAGCCCACCAAAATAAGCAACGATGCACAGCCTAAAGTGCGTTCGTTGCTTAGGTAATTCGACGAAGTTTCCAACCAGTCAGGTCAAATGGAGAACAGTGGTAAATAAAATGACACTTCTTCGACAGGTAAGTGCCTCTTTATGTTGTCTTGACAACTTGGGCCAGTGGCAACACTGCAGCAAGCGGACACGATCGGGCCGAAGCTTGCAGTGCTGGGCAAAGTTGCTGGTGTTTCTCGTGAACATAAAAGCAACTCAAACTCCTATTAGCCGCAGGCTTAAAAATAAAAACTGGAGTTCGCCCAAAGAAAAACCCCGTGGCGGAGAAAATGCCGAAAACGCGGTTCAGCCACTAAATCTCCGAGGAGGAAAATTTAACCGACGCTCGGTACATGGCGATCGCCATAAAGTTCCGTATGAAATGTGCAAGTTGTCAGACCTACAAGGATGCTAAACAGAAGTATACTTCGCAGTTCGTCAGCGTTCCTTGTTCGCCACGTGTTGTTTCACATCGCAATTTTGTCAGTACTAGGCCGCATTCTGGTTATACTTCACCGCACCCGTCACTGTGGCCGGCCATCGTGATTGGGAGTTGACAGGCCGTTGCATGGCCGCGTCTAGTTCTTCACGTTGGTCACGTCATGCAGTTTTTTACGGTGATTATTCCAGTTGACCAAACGGTCACAGCACAGTGGGTGTTGTAATGATGAATTAGCGTTATTTTTTTGAAATATATTTATGTATTAAATTTTCTTTTAATGTTATTAGTTACGACGCTGGTTTCGGTGTGGTAACGACGCTAGTTTCGGTTTGGCTATGGCGCTAGTTTCGTTTTGGCTGCGGCGCTCCTTGACTTCCGGTTTTGCCGTGTAGTGGCTCTGGTGTCGTCGCTGACGTTTTGGTGGTAAAAATTACGAACGAGTGCTTAAGATGAATAACCATATCATTCTTCTGATGTACGGCAGGTTCGGCTGTTGTGCAGAATGACGTTTTTTTCTCCGACAATGTAAGTTAGGGAGGTGGCCACTCCCAACTTAGTTACAACGTATTTGTCCTTCGTTAACCTAAAGTTACTGCCATGTAAACCAAATGAAGCAGAAGGACGCGAGTATGAACGACGCCATGGTGGACGAACTTGTCTGTTTGCGACTTGCCGTTCGTCTTGGGTCTCACTCGTCACTAGTCGAGAATTTCAGATGTTGTTGCAATGCCGAGAGTTAATTCCACGGTAGAAGTATCGGACTATTTCTAATTGTCGTCGGAGTTCTTGTTGCAAGAAAGGAGTTTCTGGGAGTAGATGAAGGAACTGTTACTTTTCTCAGCCCTGAGTGTGATAAAGCCGTCTCCGTAACTATCAAGTTTCACCAGGTGTTGATGTAAGGTCCATATAAGCTAATGAACTTTGACAGCCCCTGCGTAATGAATTCTCCTAAACCACGACTCCTCGTCATAATGGTCCGTGAGTAAAACTAGAACTGACTAACGTCTGCATTTAACTGTTAAGTTGCGGAACAATGATGCTCATTAACGCCAGCCATAAAAACCGAAACTGCCAAACGCATATCCTTTAAAGCGTCGTATTTATTATTTTGCGTTTTTATGTGTGTTCATTTGACAGTAATTCCGAAAGTTTGATGATAGAAAAAAATTGGTTAAGGACAATATGGCACTTGTCTCCAAAGTAAATATTATATTCAGGGTAAAAGGAAGCTGTGCTTCTCTATGGATTTAGTAAGATGTTTCTTCCCATTTGAAATGAACACGATCATTGGATAAAAATTAAGCTGTATGAAAGAAATGTGCTAGAACTGCAATACTGGTATATTTTGAGAAATTGAAAATACTTATTGGAAAGGAAATTATAGATATTTTTATCTTCCTTTTGTATTGGAGGAAGCTAGCCTATCTAGTCCAATTAATTGCAAACCATAGGTGAAATTAATTTAGGGTAGCCTATAGATAATGAATTGCCGAAAGTGATTTAATATTTAAATCCAATTTAAGCTTTTACAGTGCTAATGGTGTAGTCCATTAGGGGCAATGTAACATATTAACAGATTAGGAATATTTTGAAATAAATGTTTATATTTTTGTTATCTTACGATACTTGTGTATGAATTTTTGGTCTCTGCAAAACATGATTGAACTCGGGAGATATTTTTTTTTGCGATAACATTTGAATTAGTGAAATTTAGGTGTTACAGTGTTCTCCGGAAACACCTTCCAAATCTGGCATTTCTTTTTATTTCGTTAAGGAATTTTAAATTTTAAATTCCTTGCTTGTTAATTCCTAACTTATTTCACTGCTTTTGATTTTGTTAAGGGATTTTAAATTTTCTAATTTTAAATTCCTTGCTTGTTACTGACACTGAATTTTGAATGAGGGTCTGTGGCTGCATAAGGGCAATTTACCACGTTTACACAGCAGCCTTTTTTGAGCAGTGTGAGGCCGATTGGTAAACCGTTTGGAGTTTTGGAACGAAAATCAGGGAACTGCACAACGAAACCTTTTTTTGCCTTTGCTAGCTTAGTTTTCTGCTGTTTTGTTTTTTAACTTCACAGACACTAGTTTCTGAAGGCAGTTAATCCTGTCGAGATTGACCGGACGCCCCCCCCCCCCCTCCCTGCCTCACTCCTGCCGAGTGGCGGGGTTGGAACCATTTTCTCATTGTGAATGGAAACTCAGTTCATCTTTTTTAGTTGAAATTAAAATTCATGCTTTGTCTGCTAACCTGGAACACGGGGTTGTCAACTTTTGCAATGTCAGGTCTACTTTTTCGTTTCTTTGGGGCGTGACAGGTCTTCAGTTAGAGTGGTTCATGACTTGAGGTAAATCATTTTTTCCAGGCATCTGGTGACGTCTTGTTTCTTTTCTAGTTGCAAAGGAGTTCACACCATAAAACCCCCACCCCCGTACTTTTCTAGTCCCGGCGGCATTGCTCGGGTGGGGGATTCCAAACTCGTCTAAGAATCGCACCTCATGAAGCGAATTGGGCCATTGAGGCCCAGACGCCGTATTGGGAGGTATTGGTGGTTTTCTTTTCACATCTAAGTTTAGAAACATCAGAATGTCGATCCCCTTCCAAAGGACTGGAAATCTAACACCGAACGGCATTTTAAGTTTGAGGATGAACGTACATTTTGATAATAACTATCGATCTAGGTTATGCTAGTGTTTCTTCTCGGAACATAGCAGTTTTATCTATGCATTTGGTACTACAAATTTTTAGGACATTTTGCAAATGGTGTCATGAACAGAGAAAGACATCCTCCCTATCGTTCTCCGATTCATGCCAGCAAGCGTTTTTTCACAACGCATGATGCATTTGTCGTTAGATGGAAATCATCCTGCCAGTTACGCGTTCCTGCACGGTCCGTTTCGGACTTTAACTCGCCCCCTGAGCTGTTGCGATGCGTTTTCAGCATGCTCGGGTCTTTGAGACGCGATTTGTTACAAAGCTTTAAAGGGCCACGTCTTTTCGAGGTCATATGCGAATTTCACGTTTGACGTTCACATGTCACTGTCCAGACGATTGGGAACTGGGGTCTCGGCCGTCATTCGGAAGGCTCAGATTGTCCCCGGCTTGGAAATCAAATCTGTCAGTGGTTTACCGCATTGGATCCTTCCTCTTATTCCCTTTTTGTTTTCCAGAGTCGCCGTAAACACTAATGGTCTCTTGGAAGGTTGCAAGAAGGAGTTTTCGGGTAAAATGCAACCTCTTGTGTCAAAATTATCAGGCAGGGTCCATCTCGTCTGATTCACCCAACCACCCCGCTTTGGTTTGTTAGTGGAAAATGAGGAAGGAAAATTTTGTTTTCTAGAATGTGGGCCTCACTTCAGATCCCGAGTCGACCCACAGACGGGTCGTAGCCATTGGCTCTGATTACGTGACCTAGCCTTTCGTGGTATTTTTCTTTGAAAACAGCTTTGTTTTAAGTTCGTGACGGCACACTGACAGGGTTGCACAGGGTTCGCACGGCTTCACAAATGCTAAATTTAGGACTTTTTAAGCCTTTTTAAGACATAGCCCACTGAAATGTAAGGCTAAATTTTAAATCGCGTTGTAAAATCATAATTGTATTAGCCTATGCGATTTTGTTAAAGTCAATTTTTAAATTAGTAACGGATAACTTTAATATTTTAATAAATTATGCTAGCAAAATTGATTCCTAAACGCTTCTTTGAAGGTCATGTAAATCACATGGTTCAATTAGGTGTTGTTCCATGTTAGAGTTTCGTGTTCGTGGGGCAGGACGGATCCTTGAAATAATGTGTCAAAGTCATTTATTGTTAATTTTGAAATTTTATTTTATATTACGGGGCAATTTTGGCTGAGGCATTTGAAAGATCATTGCCCCCCCCCCCCAGAACATGCACCTATCAGTCTATAGGCCATAGCTAACCATTTCTTCGGTGAGGGGGAGCGCCGGCGCGCGCGCACACACAACACACTTTAACCCCCCCACAATTAAATATATTTTTGCTAATCCATAACTGAAACTTCTACGTCATCAAACAGGAGGTCTAGTCACTTCCCTGCATCCAAATAATCCTTCCAGTTAAGCAGTAACCAATTAGTTCAATAATTATGTCATATTGACTGTGCACACTACAACACAAAACAGTTTTGTAATTTCTAAACGAACTAAACGAAATGTACAAAAGTTGGGAGTCATTACAGTGACAGTATTTTAGTGACTACAGGAGTGCCTCAGGGTCAGTTTTAGGTCCACTCCTGTTTCTTGTATATATTAACGATATATACAACTTAAACACTAATTCTAGTAATGCAGAGGTCGAAATATTCGGATGCACAGGGAGCAACTCTTGGGAGTGCAAAATTGCACTACAAAGTTGAATTTTTCATAAGTTTTGAACCGCACAAGCTAGACACTTGCGGTTTGCGGCATTTTAAACAGCGTGGAATTAGATTTCCTGTTACACCATTCAACTCCATTTTTTACTACATATGATTAAACTATGTGTATAGGCTTTTCAGTTGAATAGTGAAGTTTAGTGAGGTTTAAGCAAGTGCTGGAAAACAGTACATATCATCAGGAGCCTATAGAAAACAACCAGGAGCGTGTGTGGCTGGTCGATGTTAGGCGTGCGTAATTTAGTACGATGTACTAACGCCAGAAGGAACAACAATACTGCGCCTGCGCCAAGTTGTCTAAAATCGAAACTGAAATTTTGCACGCGAACCAGACGTCTGCTACGAAAGCAACGCTCTATTTTATTGTTGGCTAGAGCAACTTAAGAACAACTGATTGTCTGTTTGTTTAGTTTTTTTTTATTATTACTTTGGTATTGTTTCCATGTTAAACACTTATTATTTAAAAACAAAGGACCGAAAATTGGCCTCGAGAACGTGACGCACACCTCTAATCATCTCATGCAGGTGGCGACCTCTGCTAACAAATTTGTACACCACTGTAGCCGCACCTGACTTAACACTGTAGTGGAAGCTACCGAGACACGCTCTTAGTTGTTTTCTATAGGCTCCTGATATCATTGAGATGCTGAATGTTAGAATTTTCAATAGCTATAAAATAGGAGACCACAGTGTTGGTTTACAATTGGATTTTGCACTATAAAGACTTTTTTTGCACCCCAGTAACAGATTTGGTGCGCAAATTTGCACCTGGTTCAAAATTTGGAAATTCGACCCCTGGTATTGTGTCTTTCGTTGATGATACTGCACTTCTTGCTGCTGACAAAAATAGAGAGCTAGCCTCTGTTAGTATTGAACGTGATCTTGTACTTATTGGAGAATGGTTTATTGAAAACCTCCTTACCCTTAACGTAACGAAAAGCAATTCTGTGAGTTTTGCTCTTAAGGAGAGGAGCGAAACAGTTGTACATTTTCTTAAAATGCACAAGTGCTCAATGCAGATAACTTCACCATGTGATTGTCCATCAATCCAAAAAGTTAACGAAGTTCGATATCTTGGTGTCACCTTATATAGAATGTTAAATTGGAGGAGTCAAATTGCAGCAGTTCTTAATAGACTGCGTGCACTACTGTGCAAAATGTATTATCTTAGAAACCATGTTTCCTTAAAGATGCTTAAATTATTTTATTTTGCCATAGGACAGTCATACCTTCAGTACTCAATTACATGCTGGGGTGGAACTTACATGAATGCTATTGATCCGGTTGTCAAGCTCCAAAAGAAAATTGTTAGAGTGATGACTTTCAAAAAACAGCGTGATCATTCATTTTAACTCTTTCAACAGCTAGGTATCCTGCCAGTCCGCCATCTGTATGTTTACAGAGTCTTAATTAACTTCCGCAGAATTAATAAACATGCTACAACTCGTTTTGTGACCAATCACCACACGAGGAATGAATCTAATAATTTTGTCATTCTGCCTAAAGTTACAAAAGAAAAACTGCATAAATGCAGCTACTACCTTGGAAGCAAATTTTACAATAACATACCCAACTACATAAAAGATATTAATGAAATTCATCGTTTCCAGAAATACCTGTTTCGGTGGCTTCTGGGTATCAGTACTGTGGCCCTTCAAAATTTATTTAAAGTTATAAGTTGAAAAATACTGTCAGCACTGTTTGTTATCTTGATTTTCTTTGATTATTTGTAGCATGTTTATTTATTTTTACCGTTGTGGCTATTTTTTCTACGATGCACCTTAACTTTGCATTTATTAATAATGATTGTAATAACTGCATTTGCTAATAGTAGTAACTTTGCAGTCGCTATTATTAAAAATAGCAATTTAAAAGAGTAATACAAATAGTAATAAAAGACTAAAATTGCAGTGCCTGCACCTGATTAATTTTAGTTTTTATTGCCTAACCAAAAATATACATTACCTGTTTTATTAGCGTTTCTCCTTTTTGAGCTAGAATTATTCCCTAGAAGTTTTGGAGCTTGTATCCCAGCCGGACTTGTACCTACTGCGCATGAGCAGGTTTGGGCTGGCTATATAACATGACGCAGCCGACCGCTTGGCATTATTTTCACACCCACACCCAGAACCTATGAATTGAGGGGAGGCCTGGGTGGGACTACAGGTAATGTACATTTTCGGTTAGGCAATAAAAAGTCTAAAACTGCAGGGCCTGCACCTACTTAATTTTAGTTTTTATTGCCTATCCGAAAATATACATTACCTTATTTACACTAGCAGTTTCTCCTCAGAGCTGCTTGTTCCCCTAGAAGTTGAAGTTGCCTTCCCCGCCTGGCTCGTACTCTATCGCGCATGCGCCGGGCTTCCTTATATAAACCCTCGTGCAGCGGCGGATACCATCATTTCTCCTCGTGCCAGAACCTAGCTCATGACAAGGGAGGATAG
This sequence comes from Lithobius niger, assembly GCA_023313725.1. Taxonomy (NCBI): domain Eukaryota; kingdom Metazoa; phylum Arthropoda; class Chilopoda; order Lithobiomorpha; family Lithobiidae; genus Lithobius; species Lithobius niger. The sequence goes on from JAHWFP010033101.1 coordinate 59,023, forward strand.
GGCGGTAATCAAGGTAATGTATATTTTCGGATAGGCAATAAAAACTAAAATTAAGCAGGTGCAGGCCCTGCAATTTTAGTCTTTTTATAGCCGACCAAAATATACATTACCTTATTTACACTAGCAGACTTTGTAACTCGGTGGAGGGCTAGGTGCCAATGTTTAGCAGGAGTTCGGAGCGTTAGTCTGTCTGCCCGGGTACGAGACAGCTACCCCAGCCCTAGCGACCTTATGACGACCTAGCTGCTGACCTGACCACTTTCACTCCGGAGCGGAAGAGTATCCGCTCAGCAGTAAAGACGGATAGGGGTATGTATTTATCTGTAAGGGAAGAGTGAGATCAGGCGTGCGGGAGGTTTGGCGTGTCATAGATAGGAATGGATTGCACTTCATCACATGCAGGGGTCTGTCACACGGGAACAAGGACAAGAAATCAAGCATAGAATAAACCTTCTTACCTTGTGGGAAGTTGGGATGCAGGTGAATCTTGTAACGGTGAAAGAGGTGGTATGGTGGAGTATCCGTGGGCAGATGATGGCCAGCTCAACCATGCCGGATAGGGTCGGCGGTTGGAACAGTGTGTTTTTAGATGAAAGAAGGGACGGTGTGCATTTTTCTATGGTTGGTTTGTCGGGACGCGGTCGTCGGATTGGATGTGGCGGTTCTCGTTCTTGTCACACGGAGCGGTGGTAGTTACGAGAAGGAGGATGAGGATAGCGGTCCGTAGAAAACATAAAACACTATGTGGATGACCAAGAGGGTCCGGCGAGACGGATACTCATGATAGTGAAAACCGTCGTGAGTGGGCGTCTCACCAGAGGCGCAACGGCTGGATGGAAAAAGGTCTTGATGGAACCCAAAGGCCACCCCGGTTGCTTTGGAGCGGCACGCGGAACACGGCATGTCGCCGTCCGCAGTCCGGTTGTTGCAGCGGATGCCGTAGAAGACCGGATGGAAGTCGGGGGCGTCGTCGAACTGCCACACCGAGTACCGGGAGAAGTTGGGTAACGGAGGGACGATGGCGGAACGTTTCCAGAGTGTTGCTGGAGAGGGATCCTGAAGCACAGGGGGAGATATGACTGGTATATCCGCAGGTGGAGGAATCGGCGGAACAGAGGCTGTAGAGGCTAAAGAAGGAACCGTGTGACGAGAGGAGACGGTTGGTCCTTGGTGGAAAGGATGGCCGGTGTTGGTTGGATAGCGGTTTGACTGAAAAGGTTTGAAGGCGGTAATGGTAGAGTGCCATCTGTGGTAGGACAAGCCGGGAGAGATGGTGCGGTTGCAGACAGATCGCGGAAGGGCGACGGTCGGGGCGAGGGAGCTGCACGGTGAAGGGAAGTTGGAGACGGAGTAGGAGATTCCTGAGAGGATAGTTGAGAGGGAGGAGGCGTACCCAGTGCGGAAGGTGCCGACCGAAGACGACGGGTACGCGACCGCGCAGAATAGTAAGCCCGCCAGGGCGGTGATGATGGGATTGGAGACACCCAGTCATAGTGGGCCTTGAGAAGGCATAGTTGATGCGTTGGGAGTGATATTTTTGATTGACGAATTCCAATTCATTGGACAGCGCCTTATTTGTTGCCCGTAAGAGAGTGTTTTCGGCCCGGAGAGTATCCGAAGCGGCTGCGGATTGCCTACTGTCGTAAACGAGAATAGTCCGATGAGAAGGATTGGACGAACCAGAGCACAAAATCAATATTGAAGTGTAGAATTTCTAGTTTGGAAGGAGACAAGTACAGACCTCTGGACAACGCCTCGCGGAGGAGGGAGGGGGAGGGGAAGGGAGTCAGTGATGGATCTGTTGGGATAGCCTCCTGGGATGGAGGGACTGGCCGGTAGCCTGTAGAGGCAAAGGTGGATGACGAATCATAGGTCGGCGGATCGGGATGACGAAGGGCTGGCGGAGCAAAACGTTGGATGGCCGCTTCACTTTGATGGGTGGGAGAGTTCGGCTAGTAGCCTTCTTCAAAATGACGATTGGTGGTCCGGTGCCGGAGGATCCTGGTATCGCCGGGATGGAGTCAGTCAAGGGTAGCAAGGCTTGGTCGGGAAGACGTTGTGAGTATACGGATGAACGAGCGTCTCTTTGAGGTAGGCGCGGTACGCCGGACGAAGTCGGTGGCGATGAAGTGAAGGTAAACCGGACTTTCTCGTGCTTGGGAGGATCGCGGCTGGAAGTAGTTTTATGGAACGGAGGGTTAGGATGTTTAGAGGAACGTTTTGACACTCCTGAGGATGGGATGAGGGAGGAGACGTGTCGGAAAGGGACCGGTGCATTGTTGTGGATGCTGCAGCTAAAGCACGCTGGCTCGATCCGTCCGTTGTTTGGATTGAAGATGTTTCTTCCTGATGACGGCCCATTGGGAAGGGGAGATCGTAACGCAAACTTTACATCGCTTCCTTGATCCGTCACATAGCCGATGGCGTTGGCAGCAAGGATGGGGATCCAACCTGGGCTTCGGAAGAAGAAAGGCGAACCCAGGGCATCTACACTTCGTGGGCGAGGGAGCGTTGATGGAGTTAGAAATTGAAGACGGGGAATGAGGAGGAGTGTGGTCTGAATCTTCCGTGGATGATTCCGCCATGGTAGAGCAGGATCCGAGAAGGGACAATGAGAGACCGTTACCCGTTCGAATTTGAAAACCACAGCGCGGTGGCGAGAAAGGGTTGCGCCGCCTGGCGGCGAAAGATGAAAGTGTTGATCACCGGATCCTGCGGATGAGAGTAAGGCAGAGGAGCGCTGCAGTAGGGAGGATCGAATGAGCGGATGGTAGGATCAGAGCGCGTGAGGCTGCCGATATTGTGGATAATCCGAGAAGGGGAATGTGTGTTCGTAATATCCATTGTCAGGAGAGGTGTGTCCGAGTTGGCGCACGGAGCCTGAATTCTTTCACCGTAGTTTTCGCATCTCTTGATGTTGTGTGTTTTTTTTTTTTTTTTGGAAGGAACTAAAGGGTTATTCCCATGAAGGGGAGGATGGAAGGCGAAATGTCTGTAGTACAAGAGGGTAGATCCAAAAGGGAGATTGACGAGGTGAGGATAGACGCGGCCGATGAGGAGGCGGGATGAGAAGACGGCAAGCGGATTACGCCCGGGACACGGACAGTACGGTGTCGGAGAACTGTGCGAGGTCGCGGAGAAAGGGATAAAAAGTCCGGAGAGGATGGGCCACTGATGGCATAAAGATCCTCGGAAGAGATGGATTCACAGCAAGACAGGGCAAGAGTGTGTACTGGCGATGAAGGAGCCGAGGATGCCTCCCTCCAATCCGGTGGCGGATGTCGAAATAAGGGAAATGGGATTGGCAATCGAAGGCCAGGAGGCGGCTGGAAAGCTGAAGATGAAGGTTGATGAGATCCCAGTGGGACGGATACAACTGGAGATGGCAGAAGTGGGGTTGGAGGCGAGGGGTTTGCACGCGTAGGATGACGGACTTGATGAGATGAAGACGACGAAGCTCCAAACCGTCGGAAAGCACCTCTTTGTGCAATAGATGGAAAGGCCGCGGAGAGACCAGGAAACGGAACGGACGGAGGTTGCCGCGGATAGCGGACAATGGGTGGCAGGACAGGGAGCCGACCGGGGCCTGAGAGAGGTGGACTCGTGGACCGGGATGGCAATGCGAGGAAGGTATCCGGGGGGTGGAGGATGCATTGATACCCTGTGAAAGGGGAACGGAGCTAGTGGACCAAGGATAGTTCCGATCCATGGTGGATGAGGCCGGCGGATTGTAAGTTGCAGACAATAGGTTGGGGCGGGATGACCAAGGGCAGGCGTGACCCTGTAGATCTTGAAGGAATAGTACGGCCAGGAAAGGAGGAGTCCGTGAGGACGCTGCAGCAGAAACGAGGATCCCAAGGTGATCCGTAGAAGGACACAGCCCTGCGGATGGAAGATGACATCTCGAGAGGACGGAGGGAAAGCGCGTCCAGACGATCCTATAGTTGGACGAACCCCAGCGGATGGCTAGGGAAGATGATGGAACTGCGGATAGCCGCTAGGATAGAAGGTAAGCGGTTAGAGGATAGTAGAAGTCTAGGGGATCAAGCTCAAGAGCAACCGCACGAAGCGAGCACCCTAGGAGAAATGATGGTATCCGCCGCTGCGCGAGGGCTTATATAAGGAAGCCAGGCGCATGCGCGATAGAGTACGAGCCAGGCAGGGAAGGCAACTTCAACTTCAAGGGGAACAAGCAGCTCTGAGGAGAAACTGCTAGTGTAAATAAGGTAATGCATATTTTTGTCGGCTATAAAAACTAAAATTAAGCAGGTGCAGGCCCTGCAATTTTAGTCTTTTTAATTGCCGACGATAATATACATTACCTGTTTTATAAGCGGACTTTGTTACCGGTGGTGGGATAGGTTCGCTCAGTTTCCCCTCTGTACAAGTCGGCGCCCCAAGAACAAGTCTTTGGTGAATTACACTGGAAGCGGAACCCGGTGGTAGTGGATCGATCCCAGGTAGGAACGGAATCGATGAGGTTTCCCAGTGAGGCAGGGTTGGTGCGGCAAGGGAACGCGAATAATAGGTATTGGTTGAAAGAAGGTTTTGCTAAGCAAAGGAACCGCAATCAGGAGACTTAACACCATGGGGTACAAGATAGGAAATCAGGTGGTAGTGCCGAAAACGCTTCCCTTGCTGGGATGATGATGTCGGACCACGCCCGGTCGATAGGGTAGAGTAAAAAATGTCTCATCCGTTTGACGGACCTCGGAAACAGGTTATGCGTAGGAACGAGACGGAATGATGAGGAGCACTGATGACTCCAAAGCACAGAAAATGGGATATAGAACACTGTTTCTGGTGGGGCGAACGCGTCATGGCAATCCATGTGAGGGAGGGTTTGAGAGATGAAGCGGCTTAAGTCACCGGTGTGCGAGTTTTGCAGTAAAATATGAGGTGAGGAACTAGTTCATGACGTCCGGAACGGGACGAAGAAGCAGGAACTGCACGAAAGTCACACGAAGGAACTAGCTGTGTCGAGATTGTGGCTATTGTTGCTACTGTTAACGCTAAGGCTATTCCTTCAGGCTTGACGGTGGCAAGGGGAATATGGTATCTCAGAGGTGGAAGAGGCCGAACTTTCAGCTATATCATGAAAAACTGGTGAGGATCGTGGGGCGTCGTCATATCGCCAAAATGAATGGGAAGAAACCTTGCAGAATCGACTGGTTGCCATGGCCGCGTTCCAGAGAGTCACCGGAGACGAGGATGGTGACACAGGAGGATCGCCGTCCGGAGTATGGGACGTCCGGGCCATAACGGATGGATCCTGGTATGGTGATGGCAATGGTGACGAGGCTTCTTTAAGTAGGTCTGTGATGGACGGTCTTAGTCGAGGATGTAGCCGAAAGATGAGGGGAACCAGGCGAACGAGCCTTGGTTGTTGTGGGTACTGTCCGAAGGTGCCGGGTCCGCGACCGAGCACAGTAGTATGCAGGCATGAGAGTGGCCTTGAACAAAAAAAGCTAAAAAGTATTTTTGAACAATAAAGAAAATAAGATGGATTTTTCTGAAAATAAGCTGAACATTTTAAGGTTACTTTTAAGATTCCCCTAAATTTACATGTTAAGACCTGCTATAAGTTCAAAATTGAAGAAAGATGTACCAAAAAAAAATCGGAAAATTACTGAAAATTGCTCATCACAAAAAAACTGAAATCAGCTAATTAGCTGAAATTTCTCATGCCTGAATATGCACGTCACGGTGGGGATGCCGATAGAGAAGTGCAAGCGGACGTAAGAACGGAGCCTTTGGTGGAGCCAACGGTGAACGTGTAGTCTTGATGCGTACTTTGAGACGCGTTCCGGACGTTCCTGGAATGGCAGGAACTTTGTTGGTGTCGGATGGAACGTCTTCTTGATTCTGGCTGACAGCGACGAATCTCAGACCATCGATCCGGGGAGATGAGGAGGCAGATACGGCAGATTTTATCGAGGCCGTTATATTGGCGGAAAGTGTTCTTTTCCCGTTTCCTCCTTACAGACAGAGGTCTAGTAAAGGGAAGGAAGGGTGGTGAGGAACGTGGTGCCGTTGGTCCTAATGGGAGCAAGTGTCCCCCCCCCCCCACCCCCCGTTGTCGAGCAGGGGATCGAGGGATGACAGGAGTGTAAAAGCGTTCCGTAAGGGACGCAACCATATTTCCAAGACAAGGGCGTGCTTGATTTTAATATCACGTTAAGGAACTGTAGACGGAGTGCAGGATAGGAACGCAAAGGTTAGGAACAGGAATGGCAAACGTAGAGATGTCGGAGGAAAGAAGGCTGGCGATAACCGTTACGCTCGAAGTGATTCGAATTGAAAGAGGTGAGAGAGAGACCCCTGGTGGCAAAACTGCGCAGGGTGGCGCAGGTGGAGGAGGAACTGAGGAACGAGTGGAGGTCGTTCCGTTAGGTTGGAACGGGGAACGTTGTTGGTTGTGTAGTTGATCTTAGTGGTTCCTATGTGGGAGCGGAGGAACTAAAGGTTGGAGTTTGGTGTTGAGAAATCGAGTCCTTATAAATTGTGTGCTTGTCTGTCTTATTTGTTGTAAGAGAGGGAGTACGCCGTGCGTTTTTCCGATTTGGATTATTATGTTGAGTCGGACGATAGCAGCCGTCGGATTGAAACCAGGGGTTCCCCTGGAAGCGCAGGAATAGCACAAGGCCTAAGTACTAGTGGAAGCGTCCGATGGTCTCGGCCCCCCCCCCCCCCCCGGTCCGGTACTGAGGAACGTGAGGGAACCGAGGGGAAGACGGAATCGTGAATCTGCTTGCGGAAGTGGACCGGAATCGACATAATAGACATAATAGCAGACTGTGCGAGAAGAGTCATGGTGGAAGATTTGTGGTTGCAAAAGGGCCCAGGCTGGATGCTGGGGCCTGGTTCCAGCACATTAGTCGTGTCTGCCAAGCAGTGGTGGGATCGATGTAGCTGGTCCTAACACGGGAACAGGAATCATTGACAACAGTCAGTGATGAATGAAGCGTTGATCCCTGACTATCTGTTGCTCGTAACCTCGCTCCATGATCTCAATTCCGGGCGGCGGAACCGTGCGGATCACTGTGGATGATGGTGGGGCCCAATCCCTATTGATGCGGAGGAATCGAGAGCTCGGGACCGCTGGAATAGAAACAGCAACAAGGAGGCAGGTGGTTAGATGACTGTGAGCAAAGAAGGAGAACCAGTCCTTCCTTTCGTGGTTCCCTTGTCCGTGTTACAGCTGAGGGGAACGGGGAACGTAGGCCAGAATGCAAGTGAGTAATATCTACCTAAGTCGATGGTTAGATAAGTAAGAGCAGCCAAATTGCTCTGTTCGAGTTTATATATGATAGAGACTGCGCAGGACAATGCGCAGTAGGTCTGATGTGGATGGATATCTTTAAATAAAAACCGCAAAGAGTGCGTCCAATATGTAAGTCCAATGAGCCGAGTATGGCGGATTCTTGATGTTAATGGTCGAATTACAACCATGTCGAATTGTATAAATGAAGGAAGCCACGCAGCAACATGCGCAGTGGGGTCGTGTTGTTGTTGGAAAAAGACGACGGTTCCCTCCCCATTCCCCCAGGCATGGGACCGAGGGTTGTTGGGGAGCCGAGGGGAAAAGGTGGAACGTTAGTCCACTGGAGGAAGGAGACCAGAATAGACGAAGAGGAACCGGTAAGTTGTAATGATGTATTCTCGTCCGCAGGGATCGTACAGAGGTGGCTGGAACGAAGGGATCATGAACACGTTTCGGGTCGTATGAATCGCAGAACAGATCGATCCCGTTCTGGCTAGTAGTCAGCCAAAGAAGCCACGGTTACACTGGGCACACCCTTAACATCAATAAATGGTTAAGGGGCACAGGATAGGGTCGTAGGTGAAGAAGCATGTCCCGTAGCTGATTCTGCGGAACGTGCAACAGGGCGGCATGGAACCGGTGATGCAGAGGAATCGTGAAAAGAACGCCGGAACGTGGGAATGGTACCGGCAGATGCATGTCGCACCATTCCAAAAGTCTTGGTGATAGGCCGCCAGACGAACCGAGGGGTTCCGTGAGGACCGGTGAAGGCAAAGATGGAGCACGACGACGGGATTCGTGTTGTCGAGGTGGTGCTTGAGAGACGCGAGGAACGCGTCCAGAAGCGGAGCGTCTGCGCTGGAATGAACCCCTAGTGGATTCATCGGGAAAAGCGGCCACAAGAGCCGGGTAACGTAGTCGATGGAGGGTGAAGCGGTTGTCGCACTGGCTGGGAACGTGCGACTGGGGAACGGCCTGAGCGGCGGCTCATCATTGAGGAAGACCAGGCAATCCGGGTGTGCGGAGCTGTATTGCCCGTCCGTCGTTGTCCGGACCCGAGGGAAGGAGGAACAGTCACCACACTGTCCATCATGGAAGTCGCGGAATTGGTGCAGACGACCGCATTCCTCTAGGAGGAAAGCAGGAACGTCGTAAGTGGCCGGATCGGTCCTAGGACCGAGGAACTGGAACGGTAGAAGGAACGTAGCTCAAGGCGATCAAGGAGAAAGGAGAAATGATGGCAAGTGGTTGGCTGCGCCATATTATAAGCCAGCCCAAGCGTGAGCATGCGCAGTAGGTACAAGTCCGGCTGGGATACAAGCTCCAAAACTTCTAGGGAATAATTCTAGCTCAAAAAGGAGAAACGCTAATAAACAGGTAATGTATATAACGTCGGCATTTAAAAAATGGTAGTAAAAATAGCTAATAAAAATTTTAACATTTGCTTATAACAGTGGTAATAATTTTATACTGCTATTATTGTAATTTTTGTTTGTCTACGATGCACCCAAACTTTGCAATTGTTTCATATATTGACATTTGTAATTCTTGTATTTTTAAGTTAATTTTTATTATGGTAGCCAACACACCACACGCGAGCATTAGCTCTTGTGGGGTGAGGGCACATACAAAGTTTTGTACCGATTTGCCTGATTCAATAAACCAATATTCTTCGCTCTCTCCCTCTCTCTCTAACTTGCCGATGGTTTTGCAAAGCTAGATTTGCCGAAGTTACGATTTCAGTGTCCACTCACTTTAAGAAAATAAATAAAATTTAAACCTACATGCCCATAAAAACTGCCAGCAGTTGTAAGTTACTTATGGCTTTATTCGAATAGTATGGAAATTAAAGTAAGGATTTCTTCAGGACCAAGTACAGTACTGCATATTTACAACAAAATTTTTGCAGTGCGTTAGAAATACTTCAGCATCAGCACGATGGGCGAACCAGCAGTATGAAGCCACATGGCAAGAAAAAAGCATGATGCAAACCAAAAGTATGCATTGGCATGATTGGCTATTGGACCAATTTCCGCGTTTAATAAAAAGTCGATAAAAGCAAGTTACAAATGAATATTCCACTTTTTAAAATAAAAACTACCTCTACTATCCAAATTAATAGCGACGATGAGAGTCCTGCAAATTCTGCCTAAACTTTTGATTTTGTCGCTTTCCTAGGCGACCGGACAAGTCCATTATGCCAGTGAGGGAAGTGAGGAAGTAAAGCTAAAGATGGACTCCACTACGGTAGAGTTGTGACAGACGGGTTCACTTCAAAGCTAGGACGCAACCCAGCAGCCGAAAGAAAATTCTTACTAACACGATAATTGAAGTTTGATAGCAAAGCCAACAACTAAGTTTATTAATTATAGCACGTACACAATGACATTTTAATACAGTAAACTCCTTGAATTCCAGACTTTTTAGGACCAATCAACGACTATGCTGAAATCCCTGACTTTTTAAGGCTTGGAGAGTAATGCAATACCATTGATGTGGTCTAGGCGCCGTATGGGATGACCAACTCCTGCACACGCATTAACCTTTCTATTTTTAGCTGTCTCTTTTTAAGAATGTAAATAAAAACATCTCAGTTCTTGCTGAGTGCGCGCTCATGCTGGTTGCTCTGTTTCGGCTCGCGTTGTACCTCCTTCCCCCCCCCCCCCTTTTTTTTTTAATTAATGGAACAACCCGGGAACAGTGCTACTACGATGAACTTCAACAAGAACACAACTGTACGTTGAGGTCGGACTGGAAAACGTAAGGCTTCTAGTGTGGTTACATTAGACGAGACAAACACGGACAACTGGACGGCTACCGATCTCCGCAAAAAAACTATGTAACATTGGTATTGTGACACCAGCAAGCCTAAAATGTCTAATTTTGGTCTAGCTGTACCGTTGTAATACTAACTCTCTCGATTCGCGTCGACAAAGGCAACGACCCGAAGGACTGCAACGAGCCGAATACCATTCCATACTGCGCGTAGATTGGAGAATAATGCAATAGTATTGATGTGGTCTAGGCGCCGTATGGGATGACCAACTCCTGCACATGCGTTAACCTTTCTATTTTTAACCATCTATTTTTAGCAGTTTCATTATCTTAAGATTGTAAACAAAGACATCTCAGTTCTTGCTGAGTGCGCGCTCATGCTGGTTGCTCTTTAACCCGCCTCCAACCCCTGCTGCCACCCCTCTCTCTCCTTGTAACTGCAGTTTCCGCCATATCGTGGTGTTTTTTTGTGATTTGCTATTTTGTGCGTCCTTTCCCTGCATCGCAGGGACTGGACTCCCTCTGGCCCCCAAAAGGCTCACTCACCTGTTCCGGCCTGATGCAGGGGACAGTGCTGGACAACGACAGTCCTCACTTAACTTGCGTCATACAGGGTCGTGCAGGCCGGATCGGGCTTCTTTGGGCTCGCCAGTGATACAGGTCAACAGGGGGGTTCGGTACGCGCAGTTCGTACCCCCGTTTCGCCAATAATATTTCATTCCATACTGCGCGTAGACTTAAATTTAGTCCTTTAAAATCAAGACTTTTTAAGGAATTTAAGACTTGTGCGATCCCCGGTTGCAGGTAATGGCTCTCTCGTTCCTTAAGCTGGTCCAACTTCTGGCCTTTTCCTTTCTTTGTCGAAGGCTTTGGTTCGTGATCATGAGGGTCTTGGAAGACGTTGCCGGATGCTGGTCTAGTAGGCTTTTCACCTGGGGACTCACCGATCAGCTGGTTTGGTCCACTTCCCCCCCCCCCCCCCAATCCCCATTCATGGTGGGAGCATTTCAGCATGCTGTCTGAGCGATGTCTTAGCTTCTTTGCCTAAGGGATGAATTTCTTCACAGCGGGACCCTCCAATTCTCGCCTGGGTTGCCAATCCGCAAGTCATGAAATGAATGTTTCTTCCACTTTTTCATTGCAGGATACTGAAAATGTTTTACAGAAAGGACGTCTTCTGGGTCCTATGTTTGCTTGGGTTTGGACCCCTTTTGTCAAACTGGGCGGCTATTATTCAGCTGACCTTATAAATCCCTGCCTACTTCTTCAAAGCAAATTGGTTTCATGGCAAAGCAGGCCTCATTGAACTCCTAGTCTTTTCGGGAATTCTAGGGTGCAATTCTGCTTTTTGCTTTTGTTCGTGTTGACGTCAGAGGGTTGGAATGAAGAAGGAGTGAATCTGTTCCTTCAGAGCCCGGCGATTAGGATGGGCAACTTTGGAAAGGTTTTTTCATTGAAGCAAACGGGAAAACATGTTGTTTTTTCTGCTTCCTGGATTTGAAGAAGGTTCATCCGTTCGGATAGGAAACAAATACCGAACTTTGATGGGGAGATAAAAGTAATCCCACTCTTTCACCCGGTTTAGGAAGGGGATGCAAGGGTTCTCCACGACCATCCTTTCCTACTCCCGCTCCCCTTACCCGCAAGGGGTGGGCGTTCTCTGTTTGGAAGCCGGTCTTCCTGCACGGTAGGTCCAGGAGCTAATTCTGTACAGTCATGGAGAGAATTAAGTCGGCAACTCTGGAGCACTTGTGTGAGAACAAGCGTGTATTGTAGTCAGAATTCAAGTTGCGTAGTTGCTCTTCGGAGAGTTTTTCAACGTTAATGCCTTACTTTAACGAGGCCTTAATTCCGTTTTTTTTTGGCAGATCCGCAATCAGACGTCTCTTCCCAAGTTAAACTTACCTTTCACTCAATCCAGTCCTGAAAGAGTGCCTGACGAACCCCTCTAGTTCGTGTCTTTGTTACATCTTTGCGAAGAACGTTATTCTAGGAGCCCTGGCCTCTGCAACAAGGCAGGGTGAGCTAGGCGCAACGTCTTTGGAGGTCGGTCTGGTAAGTTTTGCAAGGGATCGGCCAGCACTCAGACCGGCTTTTCTGGCAGAGTTCCGTGCCAAGAATCTCATACCGGACGTAGCTCCACAGCCAATACTCATCAAGGCCTTGGCTGGCATCGTTGAGCCAGAGGGTACTGAGAAGGCTCACAGTCCTATTCGAGTGCTCCACCACCAGGGGTCGTAATGGGTTGTGGGGGGGAGAAAAAGTAGGAAATAAGGAATTTCGTAAGCCATAAATAAGGAAAAATAAGGAATTTTTCACTGAAAAGTAGGGAAAAATAAGGAACCCCTTAGTCTAAATAACGGCCTAATAACAGTAAAAGCTTACTCGTTTCATGAGTAGTCATAAATATAGCCTAGCTAGGAAGTACAATAATACATACGCCTAGAGATTTTTTTTAATTGCTTGCTAGACTTTCTTAAATAATGATACATGTAGAAAACCACTCACCAAATTTGCATGGAGCCATGAATATTGTAAAAATAACGTACATCTTTTGACTTTGAATATCTTCATATAATAATGTCTAATTTGTAAAATGCAAAGGACGACGACGTAAAAAGGAATAAAAAACACACCCTAACTCCAAAATCGTTTTGAGATAGTCTTGAAATATAGGACCTAAGCCATAAAAATTTGTTTCGAGCTGGTTAAAATGGTCTTATTTGAATGTTAAAATCGGTCACGATTTCTCGAAAATACAAGTTAAATTTTTGTCGTAGGACCCGAGATCAACATAACAAATATTGACCCGCGATGATTTAAGAGAAAATGGCGGCGGCCACGGCCAACAACGTGCCCAATATAACGTATCTGCAAAGGTACATATTTTTTACGGTTACACTTAGACCAATAAAATACTGATAAGCTAAACACAATTCTAGCTCATTAACCTTCCTAAAATTTTCTCGTAGTTGATGCTTTATAAACTGGATATAAATAAATGTGATAAAACCATTCCGTCGGTGTATCATCACTAACAGGTGGCTCAGCAAGCCCAATACAGAACTTACATTTTTTATACGCATTCATTGTATCGAAAAACGAAATTACAAACAGCAGCTAGTACGAAATTTAAGCAGTTGGCTAAGCACTTACACCAAAATTTATCCTTGGCTCGAGGACAGATCGAGCAACGTTCACGCCTTGACAGTGGACTTGTGAAAACGAAACCGTTGCTCACGATGCGGGACCAGAAGTGATGCTTTTCACCGCACACGCGTAGAACGCCTCGTTGCATTGTAAACAAGCCAGGGACCGTCAAGTGCGCCAACGATGTTCGTGCCTTATTTATTGATTTATTGAACTCAAATCTTATACGTTATGTCACTAATTGACACTTAAATTTACAAAATAAGCATAGCTGAAAAAAGTAGGGAACTGTACATCTCAAAACAGGAAAAAAGTAGGAAAATAAGAAACGAATACAAAAAAGTAGGAAATAAGGAAAAAGTAGGAACTCTACGACCCTGTACCACTGTCTCTTGAGGACGGTGGACGCGGACACACGGCCAAAATCAGGAGAATGGGCAGTTCAACCAACTCCCCTTTTCCTTCAGGTGGACCAATTATCGGGCTACCCCCTCCCAATCCCAGTGACCCCAGCCAGGATCAGCAGGTGGATCTGACGAGTCATCAGGCACACTAATGAACTAGGTCCTGTCCTTTTGCATCTGCCTGAAGACGTCCGAGCTCACAATCTCAGGGCGCTTGCAGCTTCTAGGGCTTACGGGGTAGGAACACCCATGAATGGGGTCGTCACCGCCTGTTCCTGGATCAACCGGAACACTTTCGTCACTCCCTTCCTCTAGTATATAAATACTTCGAGAGGAGTGGCGTCCCTGACGCTACTTATGGCGGCCGGGATATAAATTGGGAATTGACGGCAGTCTTACGTGGGCACAGTGAGTAACTTGAGAGTAACACACAGTGGAATGATGTTCACAGTGGAAAGATGAACACAGTGGCATGAGCATTTTGGTGAAATGACTACACAGCACCAGTCAGTGTCTTAGTGTAGTTCGCATGGAACTTTCTCTAAATGGGGGAAAGAAGTACAAATCTCATTCTGGAGCGAATATTCACCACCACACTAGTTCGTGTTTTAGGGTTGTCCCACTTGGAAATTTTCCTCGAAAAGAAGACATGAGAGTTGCGTTGAGTGAATGCACAAATGTAAAGTGGGTAAGTGACACAGTGGAAGCTTGCTATTCGTCGACACTGAAGCGAGAAAAGCAATTTAGTGTCTGTGCAAAAGAACGTTTGATTGGATGCAAGCAAGTCGACAAGTTCGATGGGAAGAGGAATCGCCCCCAGGAAATGGAATGGAAGGGTTGATTTTTTTTCTGGTAAGAAGTTTGGGTCGTGTCACTAGTGTGTAGAGCAATGCAAATGAGTAAGCCGGGTTCGTGCTGCCCCACCGACTTGTTGGAAAAATTTAGCACATACTGAAGGTTAGTATTTTGCAGATAGTAAGAAATGTAAATTTTAACACTATTTAAAATTAGTTTTTACTATCCTAAAATACTTACCTTCAGTAGAAGCCACCCAGCCTCCCCGCTTCGCAGAACCCGTAGTTTTCCTGATTGCGACAGGTTCGAAACGAAGTGATTTTACAATGGCTGACATCGCCTTATTAAAGACAATGACGCATGCGCACTAGGTGCTTGAGAGGCTAACCTCATTGCAATGCTGGTTTTAAAGGTACAGGAGTTTAAAAATTCGGGTAAGAAAAGCAAATCGAAAACGATTTGGCACATAGTGAAGTATTATAGCTTATAGGATAGTAAAAACTAATTTTAATCACTGTTAAAATTTAAGTTTTTTGTAGGTCCTCAGAGAGTCTACAAACTGCCCCCTTGTTTAACGCTACAGCATTTATTTTCATAAAGAACGGGGTTATCTTCCAGCTAGTGATCATGCGCAATCGTTCAGCTAGAAAATCGATTTTTCACGGTTGTCCAAGCACGCGGCCACAGGCTGGATCCCAAAAATCCTCCAATGTTATTAACTGTCTTGTAACAGGGTGTGAATTTCCCACTGCGAGCGTAATTTATAACCGTTTTACTTTAATTCCTCACGGAAAGAAAGTGGGTTGCATTTTTATTTTCCAAGGCATTGAACAAAAGTTCTGGCTTTTTGTAAGTGTCCAAGCACGCTGCCACAGGCAGGATCTATAGACACGCCCCCAATTTTGGTTGCATTGACTCGAAAAATAAAATCCGAGCACTATACTACCAATTATTTTTTTTCAACCGATTACACCGTGCGCGCAGTGCAAAAGAGGAGAAAAAATCTTCCACCGAAATTTTTCTTGTTTATGTTCATCCCGAAGGTTTGAAAAACAAGAACTGCCTATCCCGAAGGTTTAGGTAAATCCCGGACGGGCCCCCAAAATATATAACTACTTAGGGAGTGAACGAGTGGTTTTCAAGTAGAACTCACATTCACTCCTTACTGCTTAGCTAGGGGTCTAAGCACAAAGTATCACATATTAGGCACTGAACCCGGTTTAGAAGCCTTGTTCAGTCCTAGCGACAGGTCAGGAGAGCAACCTTTCGAGTTGCTCACCCAACCATAAGTGGCAAACGTTGTTCAGCCCTCGATATTTATATGGGGAGGCAGAACAAAAAGAAGTTCCCTGAGGCATTACGTCACGTGACAGATTAACAGGTGCGGACCGGTCCTAACTGGATTGAACAATACGATGGTTCATTACCCGGCCGTTGGCGTCCGGCCAAGTTCAGCTGTTGGGCTAAAGTTGGCAAGTCACACAAGCAGCACTATGTAACTGCTATGCGCACTGTGAGTGTTGGCTTGCATTGCGTCCTCCTATACGTAAATAGCCGGTTACAAGTTGTGGTGACCGCGCTAATCAGGTTACAAACTACAGCCGTAGGAGCGGCCGCAACCGCGTCCCTATCCCTTGTACGGAAAGGGCAACCGAGCATGGCGTGGTGGAGAGGCAGGGCAAGGGTCCGGACGGGGCAGAGGTATAACCCAGTCGTCCTTTGGTTCGGTGGAGACCTCCCGGTCTTGCCGGTCGTTCTTGCCGAAGGCCCTTATATTTGTGTGGCTTTGGTTTTCGTGTGATGACCAGGTGTGGGGCGAGTTTATGAATAATCCCTCTAAAGAGAGTGTCAGCCTCATGGATCGGTTGATTCCGAAGGACATGTCTAGTGAAATCATGAAGGTTGGGGTCCGTGTTGAGAATCTCGTCTCGAAGCAAGAGCGTAGAGTTGAAGAGTGCTCGCGTCAGCCAGTTCATGGAGTGGAAGGTGGCAAAGCAGGCCTAGCGAAACACCTGGACGACCAGGGATGCTAGATCCTTTAATTTCATCTGGAGAGGGATCCATGGAGAGTTTTTCGCATAGAGCATTGGCGGCCGTGTTCAGAACGTCAGCTTGGAAGGCCGCTCGAAGACCGAGATGCAGGAGACGGTCGCTGTCGCGTAGGACAGAGGTGGGGACCGAGACTCGATGAGGTAGATATAAGGAGGTACCGAAGTCCAATGATTCGCAACCGGCATGAGGCGGTGGCGGGTCCTTGTCAAGTTCTAACAGTGTGCCATTGCCCAGCCGCCAGTACGGAGCAGAGTGGTGAGCAGACTAGTTAATTGCCTGATGACCGGGTTCTGACTAGGAAGCTGGTCGCGGGGACCGAAACCAAGTCTCGTAGAAAGACTGCGGTTCTTGCCAAGGTTCGGTAGCTTGTGGTGACGGCTTGTATAGGAAACAGTCTGGTATGATGTCTTTGACTGCTTTTATGAGGTCTGGAAGAGGGTTCTTGGAAGGATCTGAGCAGTGAGCATGTTGTGAAAGCGCATCAGAGTGGTCGCTTGGCGGGGGCAGACGGTCGCCATAGACCGAGTCAGAAGCGTCCGATTCAAGCGAAGGTAGTGGATGATGTGGTCAAGGAACCGGAGAACGGGTAGGCGGTTCTTGCTGACAGAAGGGACCGGCAACGTCAACTGTTGACAGACGCATCTTCTTGGTTGTCAATGCCACCCAGTCGTCTGTAAAGCACCTGGGGTTAGGGGCGACCGGGGTGAGTGACCGGCATCTTCCACACCCCCACGGAGATGCCGATCACTTACGGCTGAAGGACCGAAGCACAAAATCCATAAGTTCATGAACTTTTTCCCTTGAGAGAGATTCGTTGCCAACGTCCACTGGCACTGAGTGGGACGTAGTTGATCTGCGAGACGACTGTGAGGAAAAGTCGATAGGGACATCGATCAGCAGGACCGTTTGCTTGCGTCTGGCACGATGGGACTTGACCTACAGCTAAAGGTGGGAATACACTTCCTTGGCCCGAAAACGTTTTTCTTGAAGGGACCGAAGATCTGGAGTCGACTTAGACTGACAGCAGGGAACCGGAGAAGTGGTAGTAGTGTTGATGGCTGGGCCAGAGGCGACCGGAGGCTCAGACTGCAATTGTCCAATAATGGGGACCGTTGGTGACAATGAGGCCAATTGAGGCAACTGGGTACCGGAAGCGGCGAGCGCCGAAAATTCTGGCAAAGGTGGGTCATCAGGGATGACGACTACAGGAGAGGAAAAGGACCCCAACCGTGGAAGAGGGTCCCGAGAAGTATCCTTGGCACGAGGCATAGGGTGACTGTGGAGTAACAGGTTCCAAACGAAGAGAACACAGAGAGCACGAACCGGCAGGTCGAAGTGTAGAGAAGGAAAGATGAAGAACCGACCTTCGTCTGCGTTTATATAGCGGAGGCTACACATCTAAGAACTTTAATCTCTAGATTGCACAGCACAAGAAGGAGAATGCTAAAAATCAGGTAACCGATATTTTCATGGCACATAGAAACAAATAATGTTTAATGTTTCCAGAATAATAAGGTGTTCTTGAATAAATGGAGCACAGTCACTTTTCAGTGGCTCATAAGGTGTGCTAGAGCCACTTGCTAAACTGAAGAAACCTCTCTCGTCGGTTTGGACTTCTTGGATGGAGCTCTCCAGAACGACCAATTCGGCTTCCAGGTGCGTGTCCCTCTGGAGATGCATCGACTCCTCGCCCCTGGTGGCGAGCGCTGGGATCGAAGCGAGGGGGGGGGGGCGGCTGTAACCTCCTTTGATGACGGCCAGCACAACGGGAACGTCCGTAACTAACTGCCACATGGAGAAGTGGTGTCGGAGCCTGCTCCCCACCTGCCGGTGAAAGGGTTCAGGTGGTGCCCAGAGGTGTCACCGAGACTGAACTCTCCCGCTCCCGGACTTCCTGCGCTGCTGGAAGAACTGGCTGCCCTGCTGACGGGGCTCTGGTTCACGCTGGCCTTGCCGATCGTCTTTTCCCTTGGAAACCTGCTAGAGCTTCTGCTTAGATCCCTTGGAACCCTGCGATCGCTTCTGCATAGGTCCCTGACACGGCGAGTTGAGTTGCTGGCGATGGCCGGGGGACATCTGCTCCACTTGCGACTGCCGACAGTCCTGGTGCAACTGACGAGTAGCAGAGAAATACTGGTCCTTGGGTGAATGCAGACTGCCGAAGGCCGACTGTTCCCTGTAGAAGGCATCTTTTTTTTTTGTCCAAATATCAACATCGATTCCATCATTCTTACATTTGTGCGGCTGTGAAATACTTGGCTTTGGTACCAAACTCGGTGACGGTGCCATGTCTCGATGGCCCTTGGTGAATATGCGCTACTCGGAGGCAATGGTGTCGCCATCCCCAACAAAGTGTGACGAACTAGCGTAGAGGCAACAAAAAAAAAAAAAAAAACGGTGGAGAGCAAAGCGACTGACTAGCGAAGGACAGAGCACCCCAGACAGTGTGGGATCCCTGAAACAGGCGAAGAATGCCGACAGAGAAGATTCTATGTGAGCGCTCGAGCAGGATAATGGGATCTATTAAGGAGTCATGTCTAAGTTATCGGGCCCCCCCCCCCCCCCACCTGATATGACGACAGAATGACATGGTAGGGCTGCAACCAGACTGTAAGAGTCTACTGTTGGATCTTACTTGCTAGGGTCCCAGAAGTATGATTCAGAGTTGAATTTGAAGGAAACATTCATGAGTTTATTGAAGCACCTCTATGTGGCAGTTGGTTAGATCACAATATTTTGCAACTAATCACATAACAGCTAAAATCCGTAAGAAGTTGAACACATTTGGAGTTCAGCCTTGAACATGTAAGTACTTATTTTAAGCTCCAACTGTCCGAAAGGGAGATCGGGCTATAGCCTCTGGCTGCATTTTGAATGGGTTGCAAACTAACATGTTACCGTATTCTCAGTTGCATCTGAGGAGGGGTCAGGTCTACGCATGTCGAATAACCCAGTAAAACGTTTAACTTGAAGAAGACTCATCATTACACATACCTTGAAGGTCTTAGTAGATACCTAACCATGACTTTCTATGGCGTTCTGCATAACGCACTAGCCAGCGATCACAGGCTTCTCTTGGTTGAGATCCATAGTCCCACTACGACGGCAGTGGTGTAAGACAACAGGAGATCGCTGACTGTTTATATACAAGGCATGGCTTCCCTCCCAATGCTTCCCAGTGTGGACGCACAAGGCTGCGAGCTCACCAATCAGCAATTGACTACAATTTTAAGACTGCTTCCCATTGGATATCATCACAGAATTCTCCGACGATGTCAATAGTTTTCAAGTTCCCAAGTGGAATAGTTTGAGTTTTTATTACACTTATAAAACCTGTAGACAATGGCAACACATGGCTGAATCCCAGACTTTATTTCAACGTAAACATAAGAGTAGCAGGCCGTGGATGGAGATCGGTAAACTTCAAAGTTCGAACTCAATGTTGGTGGATTGGGGGGATCCCAACGGTGGGGGGGTTCCCAGCAACACTGAATTTAAAAGCTCCGTAAACAGGAGTTTATAAAAGGTTAACCCGAACCAGCGCACAGTTCTAACTAGGCAGTGATGAGTCCGCAAACCGTGGCTGCCACCAAGTTAATGTAAGATAGTAATCTGCCTCACAGAGTGATCGGGCTGATGTATGGCACAAGAGCGACGTCATACATAGCCAATTCGCATTCGACGATTGTTGACGACAGCATCCCTGACTTCTTTACAAATGAAGTGAAAAGACAGAATTTTGCCTACCATCACACCATAGCAACAAATTAATAAAATCCGTCGAGTGTACAGGTAAGGTAGGAGTGCCATCGGCGGTAATACCTGGTACTGAAAGGGGCCACACAACAGCAGATTTGACATCATTCCGTGTCCCCTGAGCAGTAAAAGTAACAAATAGGATCTGCGTTTAATAAAATGCCCAACGGGAACATATCAAATACACTGGGGATAAGCTGACCATGTAAGGAACTAGGACAAGAGCCTAACCACGCGGAATTTCATTTCGTCTGTACAGAAGTCTTTCACATTAGTCGTATGTCATGTTCACACAATACACTTAATTTCAAACTAGAATGAAATACGCACTTTCTTTGCAGAGGTCTTCCTAAGGGACATGTTCAACACTTTACGGCAAGTGGCATAGGCTACCTGTCCCCACGGTTATTCTAGAAATAACTAGGGATGCACTGAATACAAAATTTGCCGAATACCGAATATACAACCGAATACTTAAGTTGCCGAGTACCGAATATATAACCGAATACTCAACTTGCCGAATACCGAATATACAACCGAATAGTTAAGTTACCGAATACCGAATATATAACCGAATACTCAACTTGCCGAATACCGAATACACAACCGAATAGTTAAACTGCCGAATACCGAATTATTAGGTTCTGTGCCGAATAATGGCCGAATAGGCTGAATACCGAAGAATTATTCCGCCGAATACCTGTAATTTAAACATATTTGATCATTTTTTCCTTCTTTTAGAAATGTCAGAAGACAATTCCTCACAAACCAAAAAGTAAATGCTTAGCTTAACATTCCTACACTCACACAATTACATAAATTTATACTAAAAATATTCGGCCGAATACCAACAAATCTTAACACTATTCAGCCGAATACCTAATATCACTATTCGGCTAAAATCAGTATTCGGTCGAATACTGAATATCACTATTCGGCCGAATACCGAATTATCACTATTCGGCCAAAATCAGTATTCGGCCGAATACCGAATAGCACTATTCGGCCAAAATCAGTATTCAGCCGAATACCGAATACTTGAATTTTTGGCCGAACAGGCCGAATACCGAATAATTACCGAATATTCGGTGCATCCCTAGAAATAACAGGATTTTTCGTAAATTTTTGAGAATTCTACCAATCTGTAGCGAGAGCAAAAGCACCTCACCAACACGGTCGGTGCTCAAAACAATTGTGAGGGACAGGTGACAGGCCGCTGGATAGTAAACAGGGACATCACTATACTATCCGCCAAGAAAGAAGACTTTCCTTATATGGTCATTTTATGACTACTAATCTTTCATGGGAAAAAGTGCGCCTTGCCTCTATACTACATAACTGCGTCGCCGTGGCAACGCTTTTAGACCAACAACAATGGCGTCGCTTTCCGATCAAGTTCGTGTCAACAAGAAAGAGTAAACTATCCAGTCAAGCTTAGCTAGGGGTGTTATTTGGAACGTTGTTCAGTATTTCACGAGTCAAGGAGAATCTATTTCTATTTGTGATTTATTGAGTAGCACTGCATCAGCTAAAATGTGTCGGTCAAAACAGTGCATAGAATTACCGACCCTGGCAAGTTAGGCTGTTCAACAATCGACCTCTTCACGGAAGCTGCCGCCGTCCCTTCGTTCACCTCGGCGGGATGGATACGGTCCCACACCGCGCCGATCACCGACTTGGACAAGTTGGAGTTGTCTTGTCAGAGCTACTATAAGTGAAATTCACCAAGCATACGATTATCCTACCGTAGATTCGACTGCTTCTAAACTTGTTGCGAGGACCGGATTTGCAGGCAATAAAACATCTTTCAGTAGTATTCTGCGCGGTAAGTTAAAAACGAAGTATCGCAAGTTCGACGCACGTAAATTTTATATTGAACGGCCCGATATTGTTTCGCATCGTCATTGTTATTTACGGAAAGTAAGAGAGGTACGGGCAGCAGGGAGGCCGCTTATTTATCTTAATGAAACGTGGGTAAATGCACACCATGGTAGAGAGAAACAATGGCATAATGATTTAAAAATTCGTGGACGCCTGATTCCAACGGGAAAAGGAAAAAGGCTTATTTTGTGTCATGCCGGCAGCAGCACAGGATTCGTACCGAATGCCAAGATGTTATTTCGCTCCAAAACAAAATCGGGTGATTACCAGCACATGACCACACTGTATTATGATTGCCAGCCTACCACTGCGACCACGACCCCATCAAACTCATTTGGGCACAGGTGAAGGACGACGTACGCAAACATAAATCATTTACCCTAGCCGAAATGGAGAAACTTACTACAGCCTCGATTCAAGCAGTTTCTCCAAACAATTGGAAAAAAGCTGTGACCGCGTCGTGGAAATTGAAAAAGAAGTATCACTGGGAATCCGATCACTTGGTCGAGGAACGAGTGGAACTGCTCATCATTTCGACGGTAGAGAGTGACAGCGATGAAGAAACTGACTAAAAAGGTTTTCATACTTGGCCATTTTTCCCTTGACTCGAGAAATGAAACCTCCAAAAAACAAACCCGTCTCATTGTTCAGCATTCGTTACACGTAATACTCAGTCCTTTTTAGGACTACACCCTAAAACGGTTCTTCTCTGGATCACCAAATGTCGAAAAGAGAATTTTATTGCTTGTTTATTATTAGTAAAATAAAGGTTATTACCTAAATAAAAAATGCATTGAATAAAACAGCTATAAACATACCAGTATTTTAAGAGCAAAATGATAGGCAGAGCTCAATAAAAAGTTTAATCAGAAAAAAAGTTTTGTGCATCCTTATATGCAAGGATCCTGGGTGTAATCTTTAAAAGTTAAACGTGGAGGGGGAATATTCTCCTTACTAAGCGTTGTTTGCTTGCAACCGCACATTCCCAAATAGGTAAAACAAACTATATGGTCTATGGGTAAATTAGCAACAACAATAAAAAGAGTAAGTAACACTTTCTCTAAAAAAAAAAGGAAAAAACTGTGGGGGGGGGGGGGGGAATCAGCGGCAGCCCGTAGGTCGCAAAAGTGTACAGTCTCTGATAGCATCAAACATAATTGTACTAAATTCTGCTTTCAAACATTCGCAAAAATTACTAGTAAAAAGAATACAATTTATTGTGTAAATCAAACTGCAGCGAAAATAATACGAAAAAGGCTTGAAAGTGTGGGGGAGGATGCTTCTTCGCCCCCCCCCCCAAAAATGTTAGCCGACGGTTTTGCTACATTCACTCAAACCAACCTAGGCTAATGTTGCAAAAGCTACAGGCGTATAGAAAAGTTATTTAATCTTGGTGACCGTACATATTGCTGGCTAACCAAACAGTCGAGGAATTGCGATTGTTCCAACCAGTCCCCCTCGCCATGTAAAACTGCCTCGACGTCAGTTATTACTTGTCAAGAAGTGCTGTTACTGATTCAGCCATTTTAAGATAAAAACTGGCTAGAACCATTGGATTTTAAAAGTACATGTCTCTCGGTTGGTTTTCTGTATGGCTCACTTTTGCAATATTAGTTCAGACGCGAGAAAATGATGCAAAGGCATTAATTTTTTTGTTTTTCTCCTCGTGAGAAACGGTGTTCTACATTCACTCTAACCTATGAAAATGTTGCAAAAGCTATTTCAGTGCCTGTAGCACTTTCGAATTTCCCGTATCCCATCCCTGCCTGGCGAAATTGGAGCCAAAGCATCTGATCTAGCCTAAGCTAAGTTAACCTAACAACACGACCACAAGAAATAAACATAATAAAACAGTGTAGTACGCCACACCTTTTGGGTGCCGTATAATACGCTATTTTTTTTACGTTTATTTGTTTCTGGGTTTGCTACCCTACGTTAGTTTAGGTCAGGTGCCACGGCTACAGTTTCACCAGGCAGGATGCGAGTCATGTGGGAACTAATTTCACAGGGCCTTATCGTGCAGTACATTTGTACACAATGTGTTTGTATTACATTCAACAGTATAAGGCCATTTTTTTTTTTTACAAACTGTTGAATTATTCGGGTTTGGCATTCGTTCGTACTTACAATAGGTGAAACGACAGTACGCGAACACTCGTAAAGGAGTTGGCTGAATTTGGCTTCGATTTGTACTGCTAAGAGTGACTGGTGTGACAATTCAAACTTTTAGAACGATTAGCAAGAATTTGTTGCTCACCAGCCTTTCGGAGGGGGAAGCAAGGTGAGTCCCTGGTGGGGATATCCAGAGGGGGCTCTAGCTATTTCGATCTGTATTACTAAGAACTACTTGTATGTCAAATTTTCAAGCTTTTTGCTCGATGTGCATGATTAGCTTAAATTATGGTCCTAACAGCTTGGCTGCACACTTTGGCTGCTTATACATGGCGGATATCTGCAAGGTAAACGACGCAGCCGGCATGCACAATGCATACCCCTGTTTTGAAACGCTTTGGACTTCCTTCTTGGCGGGCACTATAGGGGTCGGACGAATGTTTGTTCGTTAAGAACATATTCGAATAGGATATACACTATTACATTGGAATATTCGCACAAAAAAAAGTTGTGTGTAATTTTACTTTTTTAAAATTTTTGAGTTGGTTTTTAAGTTTTCCTGTGGACTTCTCGAGTCACAGTCAGTCCGCACTATGCTTTCTTCCCTCCCCCTTCCCTTCCAAACAATCTGTAGTGGAAATAATCCATGCGTTTTGGAATGCTCACTTGCAAACAGAGGAAAGGGAGGGGGGGGGTAGGAAATTACGGGTGCGAGCAGCAGATTCTCCCTAAAACATTTAAGAACTGAAGAATGGGGAAGTCAACCAGGGTCATGGTATCCAACTGATAGATGATGTAAACTTCAATATCATACCTGAAAGGTGTCTTTCCCTCTTTGGCAATTTCATATTTTTTGTTGGGTAGTGTTATGAATGCCTTCCAAGTTGCCTTACGTAGTAGATTAAAGGAAACTATACTACGTATGCCTTGCATTGCCAATACACTAAATAAAACTTTAGTTTTTAATGAAAAACGGATTTTTTTGGGGGGGGGGGGGGCGGGGTGGGCTTTAAATCAAGCATTATCAATTCTCTAACCTTTCTGGACATCTATTGCAATAATTCGAAGCTTTTGAACGATCTCTGAAAGACCAATATTTACATCCTTTTAAATGTTGTGAAGAAAGGAGGAGTCTTAGGTGAGAGATGCCTTGTGCAGGTGCTAGAAGCTAAAAGAAGAATCCACTATTACTACAGGGAGGGAGAAGGGCCAGTACACATAGCAAGCAGTACTATCTTTATTCACATCATACAACTTTTAGATAATTTTACGTAGAAAAACGACAATTTGATGGGTAGGCTTTAACTCCACTATTTCATGATTTTGACTTTATAGCATTTTAGGGGGTGGGCTTTAGCTTCAACTGAGCTTTTAATACACGATTTACGGTATTCGAATATTTTTTTTGGCAAATATTCGAATATGTTTTTCCCCATTCATCCGACCCCTAGACATCACCTGGTGGTGAGCTAATGAAGCTTCTTAAAGTACATTTAAGGTTTTGGGCATGAAGCAAAAATAAACGATAAGCTGGGCCGATACCACTTTTCACCGATCAGATACCGATTTTGAAGAAATAAAATCTGCAGATACCGAATTCTGATACTGATCATTGATACAGAGTCCATAATGAAGAAAAAAATTTGCTTTGATTTATATTTAACCTGAAATAAGTACATGTTTCTACATAAAATGCTTTTTTTTTTTACAGCTAGTAGTTTTACTTAATTCACAATTTTTTCTACTTTGTTACCACATTCAACTTGTAAGTAAGGCTAGGACGATCAGCTTTATTACGGATACCAAATCCCCAATAACTGATGCCAGTTACCAAATAATCAAAACCTGTAATACTAAAGTACGTCTTTATAAAAAAAAACTTTTGAAATCATGGCATAAATAAAACATAGGCCTAAATAAATATAATTATTCTTTTAAATACTTGTTTAAAATAATATTGCATATGCTAAAATCATTTAAAAACACAAACCCCAGTAAACTTTTAACATTTTGCCTTGTAAATTCTAAACAGTCAGAGAAGGCTAGTTGCAGTTTGGACCACTGGAAAGCTGGCGAAAAAACCTTCAAAATTATGCATTCATACGTCAAATTCGGTAGACGAGAAGTGAAAATATCTTAGATTTGGTTTATTACCGATTTATCAGGGTCATATCTGCCGATCCCGATTTCTACCGATACTGCAAATATCGGTATCGGTAATGGCCCAGCCTTAAATGATATTGAACCAATAACTAAAGGGTAGTACTTTCGGACAGAAGTTAAAATAAGGACTTGCAAGGTTTTTTCAGCAGAGGTACAAACCTACCGTAATCTGGAGTAGAAATATTTATGCTTGATAATGGTTGAGAAAGAAAATTATGACAAGAGTGAAAAGACATGTAAAAAAGAGCTTCACTAAACAAGAGAAACATGCCTTACCAGAGTAGTCACATCAATAGGTTCAGGTTCTTCAATGTTTCTTAACTCTGTGATCTCCAAATTCAGACGACTTATCTGTTCGCGCAGCTTGATGACTTGTCTTTCAGAAGCCTTGATCTGCTGATCGTAGGCAATGCAGTGATTTTTATGTTCATCCATTTGCTTGTGAACAGTACGCAATTGTAATTCAAGACCAGCAATTTCACGCCGCGTTCCTCTACAAAGAAATATAACTTAGAAGTTTATACTCAAATGTACAAAAATAAAAAAAAAACATCGGAAAGTCTAAAGGAAAAAACTCTTTCACCTGGCTGCAGACGTGAATCTTTTTTTTTTTAATTAAAGATCAAGCTTTACTGACTTCAGTGATAATTAAAGCTGCATTAAACTCACCTAACTTATCTTGGCCAGTTTTAAATCAGTTAATTTTCTTAACCAAAATTCTACCGTAAATCGCCTATTAAAGGCCCATGGGCGGCTAAAATTAATTCAATAAAAAAATGGAGGGCGCGGTAACAAAGCTACTACAAGATTTCCGACCTGAACGTATGTTTTTGGGTGGTCGTTTCGGCCAAAATCCATCGTGAAAAAGTTGATTATTCACGTGCAAGAACACGTTCACGTGTTCAATCTAGCATTAACACACTGGTTTTATTCTCATTTATTCACAAATTTAGTGTATTAGATCGTCCTCCTTCCAATATCTAACCTAATTCAAAGTTAAAATTAATTTCTAACCATCACCACGTTTCACGGGAGCATTTGTAATCGCGGAAAAATCAGTAATATTAGGCCTATGCGATCGATCATTGATGTGCGTAATATGGATTCAGTCTAGTGAAAACGCTTTACCTTTTCCACATTTATTTTCAAATTTAGTTTATTAGATCATCCTCCTTCCAATATCTAACATAATTCAAAGTTAAAACTAATTTTTAACCATCACAAACCTTCAAAAAGACAACATGATTCACCACTGGGAAACGCGTGTGTTGACATTTATCACCATAGAGTTATATATTGTCGTCCAAGACGGAAGTTCCAGCGGAAATGGACGCGTAGGTCTGGACCCGTGGAGCCCCAGTAGTAGATGCGTCCAGACTGTGTAAGCGCTTGAAACATCCGGTCCACCGTGCCCGTTATAATAATAATAATAATAATAATAATAATAATAATAATCATTTTGTTGCCGGAGCAACAGGTTTGGCAAGGATCACGGGGATCGCTGACTGCCAGCCTTAATAGGGGCTGCATTTAAGACGTGTGTAAATAAAAACTAATAATAAAAAAAAACCTTGATAGATAGGGAATGCGAAGGTGGAAAGTAAAAACTAATACAAAATAAAATTTCAAAAGCTTGCGTACAGGTAAAAATTAATTTTTAAAAATTGCATGACCAGTGGAAAGGTGGGATCAAATTAGGAAGGGTGGGTTAGGATCTCAACTGCCTTACCACCAAGGTTAGACCTGCCAGGGACACAAAGGTCCACGATGGTATCGCCGGTCGAATGGAAAAGAAGAAGGGTGGATGGCCATTTGTCAAAAAACAAAATAATGAATAAAAAACGTAAAAAAATGTAAAGAGTTTAAAAATCTTAACGTAAGTAGATCGTCACGTAAAAAAAATAAATAAATATTTCGTTGCGAAGCAAGGACAAGGATTGATCACTAATAATCCGCCTAAGAAAAAGCAAATGATATCAAAACAGAAAAGAGCACGGCCAATAAATAAGGCCGATTGTAAATATAAAAATGCGTAAATTAGATGTTATGAAAATTTCTTTTGAGAAAACTTGATAAATCCACTTTATGAAGCGATCTTCTGAAGGAGTTTACACCTTGCAAATTAATTAGATCATTTGGCAGCGCGTTCCAAGCACGAACTACCCTCACTGCAAAGAAATTTGATCGACAGGCCAGTCTCGATCTGGGCACAACAAGCTTGAGATTGTGTCCCCTGGTCCAAGTAATCTCGCTCAGATTAAATAGCGGGAGATCAAGAGACAAAAGTCCTTTAACAATTTTGAAAGTTAGTATCAGGTCAGTCTTCAATCTACGCAGCTCGAGGGAGTCTAAGTTAAGTCTCTTCAGTCGTAAACTATAAGGCAGATGGCACAGCTCTGGGATAGATTTAGTGAAACGCCTTTGGACAGACTCCAATTTGTCAATATCCTTCAGTAAGTTGGGGGACCAAACAGGGCTCGCATACTCCAAAATTGGTCTCACATAGACCTTAAATGCCCATAGTTTAGTGTTAGCACAACCTGAGGTAAAAACCCGCCTTACCAGTCCCAAACGACGATTTGCTTGGGCTGCAATGTAGTAACAATGCATGGTTGAACCAAGGTCCCTGTTAAACCAAATACCCAAATCTTTTACTGAGTCGACGTGAGGTAAAGGTACCCCTTGTAAGGCATATTCAAAGTCATGATTTCCCTTGCCAATATGAAAACACTTACATTTAGCGATTGATATTGGCAATTGCCACTGATCAGCCTAATTTCCGACGTAATCAATACTACCCTGTAATGTTTCATGTTGTTGGGAGTTTGTGATTTTTGCATGTATTTTTAGATCATCTGCAAATTTTCCTTGTTGAATATCAAGATTTTCACATTTAAGATCATTTATAAAAAAGACAAAGAGGAGCGGGTCCAACACGGAACCCTGCAGCACCCCACTAATAATTTCTGTGAGTGGAGACACAGTCTTACCCAAAAGTACACGTTGTGTTCGTTTATTCAGGAAAGCAGAAATCCAATCCAGAAGCTTGCCGTCGAATCCCAGAATTTTAAGCTTCAGTTTTAACTTTTCGTGGATCACCGATTCAAATGCTTTTTTAAAATCAAAAATAATCTCATCGGTTGGTAGGCCACAATCCAGTGCTTGTGTCCAATCGTCAAGAGCCAGTAATAATTGGTGGGTAGATGAACGACCTGGGACGAAACCAAACTGGTCGTTGTCAATCAAATTAAATTTTGTATTGTACGACATCACTTTGTCCCTAATAATTTTCTCCATTAGCCTACATGGAACTGCGGTTAGAGCAATCGGTCTATAGTTATTTGGGTCAGCAGCATTTCCTCCCTTAAAAATTGGAATGACATTTGCTACAGACCAAATATATGGGATTTTTCCCGCAGCAAAAGAAAGTTTAAAAATATGTGTTAGTGGCTTGTAGATTTGAAACCGTATTTGTTTGTAGAAATAGGCTGAGAAACCTTCTGGTCCAAGTGAGTGGCTAGGTTTCAAATTCGAAAGAGCTAGGAGGACTGCAGTCTGATTTATATTTACTTCGGAGCAATTTTCTCGATCAACAACAATCTGTGGCTGGAATACCGGGACTCTTTGATTATCTCTAATCCCATTAGAAGCAAAAATGTCGTTTAGAAGGATTGCTTTTTTTAGGGCTTCCACCACATACTCTCCGTTATATTTAAGCGGAGGAATCGATCTAGTAATCCCTGTTTTTTTTTCGGTAGAATCGAAACAATGAAGAGAGGTTTCCCTCTGTGATTACTCTTATGTTCAATTTGACGATTTAAGTCTCTTCTGGCGGTCGAGAATACGGAACGAATATCATTATATGCCTGAAGGTTTTCATGGGACTTATCACATTTGTATCTTCGCCACAATCTAGTTTTTTTTTATTTAATAGCTTCCTAATTGACTTTGGAAGAGGTTTCCATCCAGAATTTGAAACCTTCACTAAGGAACTATTTACGGAAACTAGTTGCTTTAGGATTCGTAAAAACTTATCCCACGCAACATCGACATCATCAGTCTTGTAAATAGAGGACCAAGTTAATTTAACCAAATCAGACTGTAAGTTTTGAAAGTTTATACACTGTTTTGTGTTGTCATCTACAGTGTTGGAAATGTTTGAATTAATCTTGAAAAATACCATGTTGTGATCGCTTAATCCCAGTTGTTGGCCAACCTCAACCTCCGAAACCAACCTGTCATCATCAGTGAAAATTAAATCTAAGGTTTTTCTGTCTCTAGTTGGTTCAAATACCAACTGGACAAAGCCCAACGCTGACAGATCATCGAGGAATTGCTGGTGCCTCCGAAATGAAGACGTTCCCATAGGCCGGGCTGCCGTTGACAAGTTGAAGTCTCCCACAATTAAATTAGAGAATACTGGATTAGCTGTGCCGCTTATGAAAGTCGACATCAATTGGTACGATTCAACATCATGGTCATGGGGTATATATCCCAAAATGATATTCAAGTTTAAAGCAGGCATAATTACTGTCATTGCCTCCACATCCGTGGCGATATCGCCCAAAGCAAGAACTAAATCCTGTCTATAGACCAACATCAGTCCACCCCCTCTGGAACCACGGTCCCTTCTGAGAACCAGGTATGGGAGACCATCGACAATCATTGCCTCAGTTAGCGTGTGATTTGCCCATGTTTCAACAATTAAAATAAGGTCATGAGAACGCTCTGCCAAAAGATCATGGAATTCAGCAAGGTTAGAAATTAGACTACGTGCATTCAGAGTTATGGATTTCAGATTGCTGCCTGTTTCCGTTGTAAATGTCCGGGTTTAAGACTTTGCCCCATTTAATGTCCCTGTTAAAACTGATCGTTTCCCGGAGGCCCCAGCACTTTGTTTAACTCCATCTGTAGGGCACGCTTTCCCCTTGGATTTAAGTGAGTACCATCTCGTGTAAGTAGGCCATTAGACCTGTGTAGTTGGGCCTCGATTGACACAAAGTTACAGTTGTTATCAATACATAATTGCCTAATTTGTCTATTTGTTTCTAGAGCTTTTTGGTCTAAACTTAATCCCTGTCGGCACTGTGGAAGAAGAGCAAGAAAGGAGACCTTTGACGTTACTCCGGTTGGCGTGTTCCGGTCGTGAATCGCGTGCCTGTTTTGAAGGTTTGTGATGGTTAAAAATTAGTTTTAACCCTATTGAGTCCGAGCTATGATACATCGTTGCTCAAAAATGAGGCCGAAAACGTTGGAGGAACGATACATTGTTCGCTCAGTTCTACGCCCTGTTTAAAAAAAAAATTCCTATTGCGTACATCGGAGGGTAACTCCGATTGAATTAGGTATTTTGAAACGTATATTTAAGGTTTATTTCGGTTTATTTAATTCAAATCAACTTTTTATTATCTTTAAGTCGATGTTATTGTTGGCCAAAATCGACGTGAAAATTGCGTTTGTTTGCTGAAAACAGCCCTTGGTTCAAACGATTGTATCTCCGGAACTACGCAACGTGCAGCCGTCATCTTAACCGCGTTCGAGAGAAGGGGTTCCCAATTTTCTAGCCCGTGAAAAATGATGTCATTAACTCCGTCACTGCCTGTATTCCTCGAATGAAAAGTGCTGTTTCAACAGCCCTTGTTCAAACTCTTCCCGATCGCGTGCTATCGCGTGCGCTGATTGGTTCGTTCACGGCACGTGACCAATCGGCCGTTCATTCGTGACGTCACGCGAAGCGAGTCAAGGTCGTATCCATTGGCACTAGCAGGAGCGCGTTCGCTTGCGGGCAGCCGGTCAATATGGCCGCTCAGGACGAAATGGTAGTGAGCTTTCAGCGATCGTAAATATTGGAGGAATAAAGCAAATTTAAAATATTTTTACGGTAATAAAACATAAAATAATGATTTCGGAAGTAATAACAGGCGTTGTGATGGAATAATATCAAGTGGATGTTATCAGTCCGAGTACTAAGTTGAAACTTTCGTTAGCGCTGTTTACATACTCGAACTTTAGGGTTTTTTTTAAATAAAGAAAACGTAGTGAAAACAACGCTCGTCATATTACTGTGAAAGTTCGTCAAATTAGGGTCACAATTCAGAGAATTATGGAGAATATTACCGCTAAACTTCACAACGAAGACATTGAAAGTGTCTTCGTCGTGAAGTATAGCGGTAATATTCTCCATAATTCTCGGAATTGCGACTCTAAAGAAAACGTAGGACGATGGTCCCAATTATATTTCTGTTCAATAATTTACAATATAATTATTACGTCTGCAAATTTTTATACGCCAAGTGCGCATAGTTTTTTAGTACAATTTATTTTTGTGAGGCATGCAACTTGTTCATGGCATCCATGTTGCGGCCATGGCCACTGCCTACTCTACACACTGCCTGTTCAATCTCTGGAAATGCGCCTCCTGCAGTAGTACTGCCAACGCTCATTAGGTCGCGCCACCTTCGTAGGGTTTCTCCTGCAGCTAGCAGCATGGCGTTGTGTGAAGATTGACGTTTGTATGATTGAAATTGTTTGTTCTCTGCATTAAAAACACGGTAATTACATTGCCAACCCTCTATAAATCCTTGAAATGGTTTATGACACGAGAAAACCTAGAAAGAAAAGCCATGATGTGCCATTATTTTGTTTTTCTTTGCAATTTAAATCATTAAAAAATTATGCAGCCACTTGTATAATTATGGTGAATGTACAAATAAATGAAAAGGAAAGTAGAATTTATGAAAGTGCTACAAATTGTTTTAAAGCAGATTTACAATTTAAAATTATACTTCTAAAAGCTCATGCCTGAAACATCACATTAGAAAAATGATTATAAATTTTATAAAAAAATTTGATGTTCACCTATAGTTTCTCTCGTTTTTTAAGATGTAGTTTAAATAGTGTAAGATAATATAAAAAAAAAATTAAAGATCAACACCATAACCTGAATTTTGAGGGAGAGGAAGGGGCGGTGAAAAACGTTGTTGCAGTAAATGGGGGACTGTTTTTTTTGGCACAGTAGCAATGAATAAAAGACGAGTGTGTTCATTCCTTGCACGGTAGTAATAAAAAGGGCCAGCGACCAGCAATGTGAATGGTAATGTTGATTAACAGTAACAATCAGTGTTGCGAGTTTAATTCCGGATTTCAACGTTGGAATTGTGCCACCCCAGCAAGGTTACGCTGATGACGTGAATTGTGAAATCTGTCAAGCCCGAAGTCCACATGACTTCAAATTGTAATGTGCCATTGTCCTCCAAAATTAATACTCATTGTTAGTTGAAATAATCCTATTTGATCAATTGTTGTAACAAAACATAGCTATGAATTGTCTGTAAATAATGCTTGACATCAATTGTAACGGCTCGAGCTCGCTTGGTCTTCTGCCAGGTGCTCCCTACAATTAGGTATTAACCTAAAATTCCATTCCGCCACCAACTCTCCGCATCCAAAGGTAATTTCGGCCCTATAATTAGAATTTTTCCCAATTTCCCCAATCCCCGAACTTAAATTCAAACAAGACCAACCCTGTTGCTAGTTCAGCACTGCAACCCCGTAGCTACTTAGTTTACCAGTCACTAACTAAAATAAATTTTCCCGAAACTAACTAATCCAAATTTTCCCAAGTAAGCCTAATGCCGTTGACATTCCATTTAAAGCCCTAAGCCAAGGTTAGTGTCGCCCT
Source organism: Lithobius niger (assembly GCA_023313725.1). Lineage (NCBI taxonomy): Eukaryota > Metazoa > Arthropoda > Chilopoda > Lithobiomorpha > Lithobiidae > Lithobius > Lithobius niger. The sequence goes on from JAHWFP010033101.1 coordinate 93,056, forward strand.
AGAACTTCAGGCGAGCCTGAGCACACGATCGCTCACGTTTAACATTAAACCAACACCAAAACTGACCCACGACTACCAGCCTTGTTCCATCTGTTAAGGTTAATTTGGAATTCCCGCAACCCTTGACAAGCACCACGACACATTTTCAAGTCCCTTAACTGTGGGGTTGGCATTGGGGCAGCTCCCACACGTACTAAAAACTCCTACATCAGTTACAAACGAAATATTACGACGTGTATTATTGACGGAAAGCTCTGGGCAATCCAAGGCTGGGCCCCAACTGAAGCAAACGCCAATGCAGCAACAAACGGGACAGTGTGACATATGGCTCATGCTAGACCCCAGCTAATTAAAACTTAAGTAAATGTAGCGATAGTCATTTAGCTTTCCGACAAAATGCCCCCTGAAAGATAGCATGCGTGAGAATTGGAAAGCGCTGCATAACATCTACAAGCGCGCTAGCACTTCACCGATAAAGTTAGTTACAGATAGTTAATATTATTTTATTAGTGTTCAATGGCATCAAGTTGTTGCGTCAACAACGGTATTAAATATTACGTTAACCTTGGCATCTTTTACACCAGCTGTTGAGACAGAATGCCAGAAAGCTGGGGGAAAGTGTAGATCTGCGGCTTTCTGCCGATTTAATGCTACAGATTAGATTCTTTAAACCATTACAGTTATCGTAATAAACAGTTAAATACTAGTACATCCTTGTTGTAATGCTGATAATATTTTAATTTGACAGCAAGCTAGAAAAATAAATTTAGATGTAGTTGTCAACACACTTGCAGAAGCAAAAAACAAAAAAAGAACATTTTGCCGGCCTCCAGCCAGGCCGGCTAAAAATGGTTTCATTTGCTGAAAAAAGTACAATACCTGTCAATTTTAGCATTGTTGTCCCAACGATGCATTCTTGCCTTGAGGTTTCAAAGATCGTTGGCCGCCTCCGTACCCTACCGCACATGCGCGGTCCTCCCTATATAAGAGATGATGGCAGTATGAATGGCATCTCTTTGTCTCAAGATTGTCCAAAGGTGACTCAAGAGGGGAGGCAGGGTGGGCCCTTAGGTATTGTGCTTTTTTTAGCAAAAGAACCCATTTTTAGCCGGCCTGGCTGGGGGCCGGCAAAATGTTCTTTCTTTATGATGTGAAAAAGTACAATACCTGTCAATTTTAGCATTGACATGGCGACCTCGTCAAATTAGGTGGTGGGCATCTTTGGCTAGTTCCCCGGGGTACTGATGGAGGCGGCAAGTGAGTTGTAGCTTCATGGAGATTTGTGGATTGGCACAGGGATACCCATGACTACAATGTGGTGCTGATGTGGTCACTTCCTTTTCTTCCTAATTATTTTTGAGAAAAAAAAACTTTTTTTAAATTTTTTTTTTGTAGTAAAAGGAGTAAGGAGTGTGGTTACCTGGATATGGTTGATTGATGTGGTTAATCAGGTGGTCTGAAGCTGAGGGTTGAACATGAAGAATAGTCTGGGAATAGGGCTCAGTGAAGTTTAGGTGGAATGAGGATGATGAGTCCAGCACAAAGGGAAAACGTGATACACACTTTTTTTTTTTTTTTTGTTGATTAATGAAGTGGGACACTCTTGTGTTGATAGGAGATAGGCCAGAAGGATATGAGGTTGATGCTGGAGTATAGTTCAGTTCCCTATCCAGCGGTCGCAAGGAGGAGTTGCGGCACCAGGAGAGGCAGGATGGAACCTAGGAGTGTCCTGTTTTTTTTTTTTTACATGAGAGTGGGGTTGTTTTTGATTCCGTAGTGGAAACCTTTTGCCTTGTGGCGGCAAAGGTCGCACGGTAGGTCGGTTGTTTGATGTGAAGAGTTCTGGGAGAGGTTTGGGTGGAGTGGAATGAAGAGAGACGGAGCTGTCAACTGAGGCAGTAGAGATGTTACGCCAGGTTTGAGCTATGTTGTTGTGTTGTTCCAAGTCGAAACCGAGCAGAGGTGATGGTTGTGGAAGTCCGGGTTCAGGGTGTTGCGATCACCAGTCTTGAAGGTAAGACCACTGGTATTCTGGGGTCGGATGGAGTGATACAGAGCAGGGGATGTAGAAAACGACTCGGGGTCTTGTATGTAGGTCGTGGTGACTTGGAGAAGACGATTGGGTGAGGAATCCAAGGAGCAAGGGTGATAGGGTCGTTAAGGCCCAGTTGTGGCGTTTCTTCAACCGGTAGTGGAACGAAGTTGTTAGAAATTTGCGAGAATTCGTTTAAGAGCTTTGAGTTTGAGGCCTGGAGAATGGCAATTTGAGACTGAAGTGCCACAATAAGGCTCTCCTGTGATTGTGGGTGAGAGTTGATTGAGTCGACTAACGGCCTCACAGTTTCAAAGTTGACAATAAACTGGGCAGAAGCACGTCTGTTCAGACGGAGTTTGTGTTTGAGGGTGGTGAAGAGCAAATGGCTATCCAGGTTTGGACTCTTGTCGTTGTCTAGGCCATAAAGGTCGGTGGTTGGAGTGAGAGCTTCATTGTTGATTTCTGTCCCAGATTCAAGGTTGGTGGTTGTGACCGGGTTTGGAGGGATGACGAAATGAGTTCGTTCAGGAGTTTCGGTTTGGGATGGAAGAGAGTCATTTTTAAAGAATCCTATCTTACTAGAAGACTCATCCTGAAGTCTACCACCACAGAAACCCACAAAAATCTGACAGGAAACTTTCACAAGCGTTCCGTTCCATCCTGGCAAGAATTTATAGGGATCCTGGTTACCACAAAAACCTTCCACAATCCACAAATCGAAAAGTATAGCCATTGACTACAACACCAATCAGAAGTGAAGTTGCCTCAACTAGTTCTTAAAATAAGTGTCCATGACTAAGGAGACGTAATTTCTGCGATAATATTAGGCTCAATTTTGCGGTGAGTTTTGTTTCTATGAAGGTGCAATTTTGCGGGATTTTGGAACAATTTTGCGGTGATGGATACGGTGGCCGAATTTGGTAACGGCATCCCATTGGCTCGTATGTAGACCAAATTTAAGATACAAAAATTTCCATGGAGCACGAAAATATGTTACAAAGCCCTACTTTGTAGTTAAGAAAATTTTTCTTGATATCGTAGGTAAACAATCACTAACTGTAGCAAAAACACCAAATTAATTGTCGCAAAAATCAGTAAATATCGCAAAATGACACACATTTCCACAAAGAGCGCAAAATTTACCGCAAAAATGGCTTTATTTTTAGTGATATAAAAATAATGAAAAAACAAGCCAATATAATAGACAACTAGCTACTGGAACAAAATTGCGATAAGTTCTCACTGAAGCAATACTCAGGTGAATCCGCATCAAACAATGCTGTTGGCACAAGGTAGCAGTAAGTGAGCAGTCGATCATCACCAGCCATGTATGTGGTATGTATTTTGGCTACAAAGATGCTGCAATTGTGCACCCATATTTTTGTGCTCCGTTGGAATTTTTGTTATCATAAATTTTGTCAATATACGAGCCAAGGGGATGCCATTATCGAATTCAGCAGTAATATCCGTCACCGCAAAATTGCAACTTCAATGCAACTCACCGCAAAATTGTGCCTAGTATTATCGCGGAAAGAAATCACATGTCCTTGGTCATTGTTTTGGAACCAAGGTCATTTCTCCTATTGAGACCAGGTTACCAAGACAGAGGTGGTCCCAAGCGGCCTCTCCATCTCCCAGCTAACTCATCCGTGAAGAGTAGCTGGCATTGTTCTATCGTTGGCTCTTCCTGGGACTCTGGATTGGGCAGTGTAGTACCGTAGGTTCGGCGAGGTGGTGTTGATGTTCTGTGTTAAGTACAGGGAGGTACGGGTGGCAGTGAACCTGAGGTATCACATCCTCCCAAGAAAGCTTTGGGACCCTATTTCTTTCCGGAACCAGTGGACTAGTATGACTCTTCCATTTCCCTAGTGGTACAAGCATTGTTGCTGAATCCAGCTGGCCTATGACTTGGTTCAGTTTGTGTGCTGCAGTTGACGGTTTCTAGATCAACGATTGAACTCTGAATGACACTTGTCGAGACTGCCAGCTTTATTCCCAATCCCAGCTCTGCCAGGGTCTGGTAACACATTGATATCGGCTCCCTATTGGTGTTTTTGCTGCTCGTTATTTACCAATCATCCAAATAGGCGTGTGACAGGATCCTCTGGTGATGTAGCGATCTTGGGACAGGTTTCATGATTGAGGTGAAGACATGGGGATCATGTGGACTGTGAGAGCTGACATCTGAACACCTCAAAACTGGAAACACGTTACCACCACTTTTAAAGAACCTGATCTTACTAGAAGACTCATCCTGAAGTCTACCACCACAGAAACCCACACAAATCTGACAGGAAACCTTCAAAAGCATTCCGTTCCATCCCGGTTACCACACAAACCTTCCACAACCTTTTGCCTGCAGTCAAAAATTTGCTCGATAGGGAACTATCTGTATTGTGGAAGTCAGCGAACTATGCAGAATTTACACTCTATTGGAGGTAAATACAAACAGCAATCAACTGTTAAATATTCTGTTCCAGCAATCACCGTTCTTCTTGAGATTTTAGGATTTATTTGATGCAGTTTACTCCCACAAACTAAGAGTTAATAGGTAGGTGGCTCATTAAAAACGTGCGAAACTGCTAAATGTTAGGCCCATTGGTCACACCTCTACAACAATGTAAGCTCTTGAAATTGATTTTCTGTTCCAAAACCTCTTTCATACTATCTTAATACTGCAATTTTTTTTAAACCAATACTTTTTCGAAACCTTTGATATTACCGAATTTCGACATAAAGGTTTGAATTTTCAATACCACTACCGATACCCAGAAAGTATCGGTATCAGTACCGAAATTCGTTAGTGTCGCACACCCCTGCAAAGTGGAAGAGAGAGGGAAGGAGTGGGACATACAAGTATGCATCTTCTAGGTCGATAGAAGTTGTGAAGTCGCCTTGTTGAACTGCCTCTCTTATCGTCGATAGGGTTTCCATTTTGAAGTACTTCATCAGCTCGTACTTGTTGATAAATTTCAAGTTGAAGATTAGTCTCGTTAATCCGTTTTTCTTTAGGATTGCTCAAGCGGGGCTATGAAGCCCCGGTGAGTCTGCAACAGTACTTCTGACTGCACATCAAAAGGTTTTTCCACTTCAAATGCCAGAAGTGCGTCCTCTTCTCTGGAGAGAAGCCATTTTGGACGGTGCAGTGATAGGGCCAGGAGGTCGGACAATGGTGGAATGTATCCGTACTTTATGACAGAGAGGAAGAACGGGTCTTGTGTGATTTTGTACCAGGCATCCCCGAAGTGTTGTATCCACCCCCCCCCCACCCGTCCCCCACCTGTTGGTGAAGGGGTGTACGAAAATCCGGTGGTCTGTCAAGGCTTGGGGCTGCCTCCGCCCCTTCCGCCGAAACATTGAAATAGTCTTTACGAAAAGTTTACTCTTCGTTCTTGGGCTGCCCTTCTTTTTCCCTGACCGCAAAAGCCTCCTCTCCCTTGGGTCTATGTCCTCAATGTCCTCCATCCTGTCGCGGACAGGGAGGTACAGGTGGCAGTGAACCTGAGGTATTTTAGGAAAGGTCGCAAGAAACGGGAAGGGGTTCTTTGGACATGACTGAGATGACACTTTAGTTTTTCTTTCAATTCTGGCGCACTCTTGAGTAACTTTCTATTGAAGAGTTTCGACGAGATGTGGATCTGGAGGATCAGAAGTTGGTCTACCATATATTTTGGAATGTTTCAAGCAGATTCTAAAACAGCGTCTCTTCTGTGATATACAGAATTGTGTAGGAGCCTCAATCCCAATTCAAGCGAGTCCTAGTGTAATTCCAATGCTTTTTTTATGAGAGCAAGAGATTTTGCTAACATGGACTCAGCTCACGTCTCGGAAGGTTGTTACATATTCTCTTAACGCTGCAGTTGATGCAGAATACACGAGGTCGGTGAGAGAGCTAGCCCTCAGGTTCGTCTACAGGATGTTTTCACCCTCCTCACATTGGCTAGTGGGAATCTGAATGAGAGATTGTCGAGTAGGGCAAGATCGAGTTCCATTCGTGCTACCGCTGTCACGTACTCTTACTCCGCAAACGTAGAGTAACGTTTTTATCGGTTCTCCCCCTCCCCTACCGGTAACTTATGAGAGAATAAATTTAAATTGGGGGTTTAGGACGAACGCCAATTTTAGGGACAAAATATGACTAAAAAGTTAAGTATTTAAGGATAATCGTACAAATATACATAATAACTAGTATGGTTCTAAGGTTATTACACCAATCTGTAGTTTAAAAAAATAGTTACTAAATGACAATGACAATAATCAAATGCGGCCAACAACATCTTGAAAAACAAATTATATTTCGCTAGCTTTTGGTTGCCTAGCAACCAACTACAGCTACCTCATAAGACTATCACACTTACTTGATGACATCATCCAAACTAGCTTGCAGTAAATTTGGGGGCCCATGCTGGCAAGAGTAGTATCTATAATTAGGAGCAGGGTACACCTGATCACCCTCTCCAGTAAATGCTTCACGGCAGTTTCTTGGAGCATTGCAGCGCATTACCGTACGTGCTATCTCATTATTTTCTATCACCAGGATGTTTTCTATGCTTCGCTGCAAGGAAGAAATAATGTTTTTAAAACAAGCTATGCACACTTTGCAGAACTTAAGGTCGTTGATCTGGTTGAGTTTGCTACAGGACTTAATTTGGGCCGGAACAGTATTCCGATTCATCTTTAAATCCGGAATGGCGTTCGGATTTTTTTAAGGTCAGCATTTCACCAGTACTGAAAAGTCTTATCTTTCGGAAACTTTAGCAATTTCTAATTAAATACAATCCATCCTAAAACCAACTTAAAATCATCACACCATTTAGTGAATTGGATTAAATTCAAACTCAACCATCCTAACAATCTGGAGGAGGGGCAAGTAAGTGGGAACATTGTTTCCCAAAAATAAATCAGAACAGCACAAGTGAAAATAACACATTGTACAGGTGTGAATATCTTCGAAAAAGGTACCTTCTAGAAGCCAGATAGGTGTTGAAATAGGTAAAATTGTTAAGCTTGCAACGCTCCCATCGACCCCCTAACCGTGGTTGTCAAGGGATGTAAACGACACTTCCCTCCTTCCTATGCAACAAGTGATGGTTCCGATATTTTTCAAATTAGAAATCATCGTCGTCTTCTACTTCTGGAAACGTACTCCTTGTTGGTTTGGTTACATTGGCCAGATGAACGTTGCCTCCTTCTGACCAACTACGCGAATAGGGGTATTGTTTCCAAACTGGTGGCGTCCTTTTCATGGTCCTTTTGGTCTTATTCTTCAAGACGGCGGCATCCACTTGGTCCTGGTCCTCGTTATCCAGGGTCCTTATACTGGTTGCTCAAAATGGCAGACTTTTTATAATAATTTTTTGTGCGCCCCCTCCCCCCAAAAAAAAAATAAAATAAAAAAAACCGCTTGGCTTAGTTTAATGTCCCAAATCACTCTCTCCTCGCTTCGTTTGTGCACACAGCAAGCGTACCAGACTTGGTCGACTTTTTTGTTTGCCGTATTTGATGCACTTTCTATATCAACTCTTTCTCAAGTCGTCAAATTGTACGTCTTGTTTTGATCCTCGCTTTGGGCTAGCTGCAAGAGGTCCCATCCATGTCCTAGCTTGTGCATGAACTTTTGTCTAATTTTGTCGTCGCTCTGGGCTTTTTATACACAAGTGCAGGCTGATAATGAAATGGTTTTGAACGTCTCTGCACACGGGTGTATCTTGAAACAGGACATGGGATACCTATGCCTTGTTGGAAATCGTACCTTTACGGGGAAAATTCTAGAGGCTCCAGTTTTAGAATGCTCCTCGAGAAGCCTGGTGCCACAACTGGAAGATATGCACGCATTGCATTTGAGGCGATGCGTTCGGCCTCTTCTCGATGAATTCCAGCCTTTTTGAGGAGTTTGATGATAGTAGCCACCCGTGTAGGTTGAGGTTTGGTACATTCGGGTGCAGCTTTGTTCCTTTCTGTTGGAACAGAAGATCTGGTTGAAGGGGTAGACTTCTGGGAGTGTCGACTAGTAGTTTTAGAAGAAGCGGGAACCGTGCTGCTGATGGCCAGAGAGGGGCTATGAGTAGGAATAAGCTCTGGCTTTCTTGGATCTTTAGAAGAACTTGTGGAAGTAGCTTGAACGGGGGGAAGAGGTAGGCGAACAGGTTTTGCCATGGAAACGTCAAGGCATCTACTGCTATCAGGCTTATGTAGCGGGGAAGTCTGGCATTGTGCCTCGTGGCGAACAGGTCTATCATCGGAGTGCCCCACATGGTGAAGAAAGATTCGCAAATGGATTTCTTGAGGCACCATTCGCCTGTCGGTGGTTTCTGGCGTGATAGAGAGTAGGCAATCACATTCCTGTTGCCTGGGATGTGGAGAGGAAGGAGTGTGATGTTGTGCGGTATGCAGAGGTTGAAGATTTCAGACGTTATCCTGTAAAGAGATCTGGATTTCGTTCCTCCTACTTTCCTTATATATGCTAGGGCAGTCGTGTTGTCGAACTGGGCTTGTATTGTCTTGTTTTTGATTTTCGGAGGAAATGAAGCAGGGCGAGTAGTATTGCACGAAGCTCGAGGGAGTTGATGTGTTCCGTGCAGGTTGGAAGCCTAAGGCCTGAGGCTTCTTAGTGCCAAGGTAGGCACCCCAGCCGGTTTTCCAGGCGTCCGCAAAGATGAGCAGATCGAGATGTGGCTCGTGAAGAGGTTGTGTCTTCGTAAGGTTGGTGATATCTGACCACCAAAGGAGGGAGTCCAGAGGAAAGTCGGGATTGAAGGGGATTAGTTTGTCCGGAAGGTCCTAATTGAGTGCAGGGTTGTCTATGCAGTGGTGGTGAAATGGCCTTACCATCCATCGGCCGTAGGGGACGAGGTTTGCCATTGCGTCCATCTTCCCAATGAGGGAGTTTAGTTCCCAAAGGAAAAAACTTGCTTTCGACCGAAAGAGACGGGCGTGGAGAAAAAGATCTTCTATCTGTTCCGAGGAGGGCGCAATACTTGCTGTGCGGAGGTCGAAAGCGACTCTGAGAAAGGTGAAGACGTGTGCTGGTGTTAGGCGAGATTTTGAGTAGTTCACTCCGAAGCCCAGTCGGTATAACAGTGGAATGGTCTTGTCCTTGTCTCGTTCCAGTATGAGAGGATCCGGATTGTTGAGGACCCAGTAGTCCTAATAGGCGTTGGCCTGAATTTCGTTTTGGTGTATATTTGCCAAAATTGTTTTGAGAACCGTTGTGAAAATTCTGGGGGCTGCATTCAAGCCGAAGGGAAGGCAGCGGAATTCGTAGACCTTTTGGTTGTAAATGAACCGAAAGAAGTGCGTAATAGCCGGATGGAGGGCGACATGGAGGTAAGTGTCTTCCAGGTTTAACGACTGTCCAGTCATTTTGTTTGAACGAAAGACGGATTGATTCGAGAGTTTTCATTTTGAAATGGTTGTTGTGGATGTATCTGTTGAGAGATTTCATGTTGAAAATCAAACGGGAGCCTCCTGACTTCTTTGGTCGGGTGAAGATGGAACTGCAGAAACCCGGGCCAGGCGTTCGGCATTACTGTATTGCGTCTTTCCGTAGGAGTTCTGAAATTTCGAACGAAAGTAGTGGAGTTACTGGTGGAGATAATTCCCATGGCGGTGTCGGGAGGAGAGGGGGTTTTGAAATAAATTCCGGACGAAAGCCGTGTTTGATGATGAAAAGGACTTCTGTGTTTGATGTTAATTGTAGCCAAACCGGGAGGAATCGGCGTAGTCTCGCACCGACTGGAAGGCAGGATGGGTGAGAGGCGTCATTGTTGAGTTTTACGAAAGCCGCTTCTGCCCCCTGGTGACGAGTGGCGGCTTCGTCGGTCTGGAGTGGCGGCTCGCTTCTGGTTGCGTTGGCCGGAACGGGAGCGAGGCTGGTCCGTCCGAAAGGGCTGCGGGTTTCTCGGACGAAAGTCGTTGAGACGGGGAGACTGAGAGGGAGCCGATGTCTTGTTCCAATTGTCCAGGGGAGGACGGGGAATGGGCTGTTTATTCTTCAGAGCCGGACGAAAGGTGGAAGAGACTTGCTTTTGCGGTTTGGGTTTCCTAGAGATGTCTAGGTGAGGAGCAAGAGTCAGGATGATGCCACGGAAGAGCGTGTCTGACTCGTGGATGGGCTGGTTCCGGAGCCGGTGCATCGTGGAGACATTCAAGTTGGTGGCGGACGAAAGAGCAATGTCCCGGAGGAGTAAGGTGTTGTTAAAAAGGGCTCTAGTAGCCCAGTTGATAGAATGGTACGTGGCGAAGCTTGCCTTCTGGAAGAGCTGCGTGATAAGAGACGAAAGATTGCGTAGTTCTTCGGGATTTGCGTTCGGAGATAGTTTCTCGCATAAGGCGTTCACCGAAGTGTTGAGAACGTCGGCTTGTGAAGCGGCACGAAGACTCAGCCGGAGGCACTTGTCGTTCTCGTACAGGACGAAAGTTGGGACGTCAGCTTTCTTAGGAATCGATAGAGCGGTGCCGAAGTCCATTTTTACTTCACTGCCTAAGAATTCGCATTCGGGGTAGGTTGCAAAGTTATTCGGGTTTGTGGCACCGTCGCCTAGCGGGCGAAAGAAACTGCTTTCACGACCTGGTCGAGGTGGTGGTGGTTCCTTGTCGAGAACGAGGGGTTCGCCTTTGCCGAGCAGGGAGCCTTCATTCCAGAGGAGGCAGGGCAGCGTGGTGGATTGCCCTAGAAGGTTGCGAGGTTTTGAGTCTTTGTCCCTAAGGGCGAAGCCGAAGCCAGTTTAAGTCCACGGTTAATCACGGGAGCGTCGGTCGACTGCAAAGGTTTGAAGAGGAAGCAGTCGGGAATGGTTTCTTCGACCGTCTTTAAAATTGAAGCCAGTGAGAAAGCCTGATCGTCGGCGGCATCGTCCGGGAAGTGGATCCTCTTGCCGGACGAAAGTGGAGCGGCAGGCGGCAAAGCATCAGTGGCAGCCGCGGGGACGGCAGCAGGAGAAGCTTGCGGGCGAGAGGGAGAAGACGGCTTGCATTTCTTGAGAGCGCCAGAGGGAGGCGTCGAGTCCCGTTTATGGGAGTCACGGCTGGAGGCAGAAGTTACCCAGGCTTGCGTACAAGCGTGTCGGGCGGAAGACGTACAAGAGGGAGGCGGCATGGGATTGTCTTGCATCACACGGGCCGTTTCCTGGACGATGTCCCGGACTTCGCTACGGGAGACACTTCTACCTATTCGGAATGAGTTGGACGATAAATCCAAAGGAGAATTAAGGGCAGGCGAGCGAGAAGCTGCCGTAGCACGTTGAAGGGATTTCTTGGCTTCACGGTAGATGACTTTCGCCCGTTGAAAGTCCTCTTGTAGAGCCGTTAGGTCCAATGGCTAGGCTGGCGGGGTGCGCTAGCCGGGTTGCAAGGGAGAGTCCGTGAACACATTGACGCTTGTAAGTGGTGCTTCAGCATAGATCGGGCCAACGGCAGCGAGGTCGAGTGCAGAGATCCAGCGATCGCCGAGGGTGAAAGCAGTAGCTTGCGGACGAAGGAGAGCATGAGAGGGAGCGGCGAGCGGTGGGAACTTCGGGTGCGGCGGCCATCATCGAGTATAATCCAAATTTCCGTGCGAAAGACCAGGGAACTGTGGCGCGAGGTGGCGTGAGACACCTCTGGAGGAAAAATGAATACCGAAAGCGTCCGCGCTCTCGCTTTTAGAAGGGAGTGCTGCCACGCACATGCGCAGTAGGGACATGCAAGCAGACGCATGCGCACCGGAAGAAACCTCCAGGGGAACATCACATTCGAGGAATGTAATGCTAAATTATCAGGTTAAGATGTTTTGGCAACAAAGAAAGATGACATTGAATTAAATTAAACGAATATATACGTTCTAAAATACCTAATTAAATAGGAATTATACCTCCAATGTACGCAATTAAATTTTGTTTTTTAACAGGGTCTAGAACTGAGCCGACATAATATCGTTTGTCCGGCCACTTTGACTTGTTTTTCATACAACGATATAGAGTCGCTTAGGCGCCAACAGGTTAAAGTTGCTTATTTCCTCAGTATTTACGATCGTCGAAAGCGCATTCCCAATTCTTCGTAGGTTGCTATCGAACTGACTGCCTAATGTATGCGACCTTGATTCGCTTCGCGTGACGTCACTCAACCTTCACGAATGTGAATTGTGTGGCACTCGCCATTTGGCCGGTAGACATTAAAATGCACTCGCCCTTGTCCACTACCTCCTCGCCATGTAGAAACAACTTTAGCAGTTGCGCTACTACTTAATGCTTAAATATTGTTTGCATTAATCTAACTCTCCAATCAACTAAAGTAGCTAGCTACATTGTTGTACATTTGGTTGGAGAGCCCTTGTAATTCTGCATGCAACGCCACAAACTGCTTGTTTCCAGCTAATACAGTTCCCGAGATATGACAATTTAAGCATCAGGGTTTGTTAATCAGTCGCCATTATGGCGAGTAGCTCTAAAAAACCAAGTAGCCAACTGCTGAATTTTCCTCGCCGTTTGGCGAGTGGCGACCGACATTGGTGAAGGTTGACGTCACTTGTGATCGGCCCACTTCGGGATGAAGTACCACGTGCCTCGAATGAACCAATAGGTGATCGCGATACCGAAGAGTTTCAAAAAAGTTGAAACGGCACATTTCAAAGGTGGTGACGTAGAACTTGATGGCATCATTTTTCGCGGGGAAGGAAAAAGGGATTCCCAACTCTCAAACGCGACAAAGATGGCGGCTGTGTGTTGTGCCGTTCCGGAGACATGATCGTTTGAATCAAGGGCTATTTTCAGCAAATAACAGTAATTTTACGTCAATTTTGGCGACGATGGCAACACAAAAATCAAAATTCCAGGATTGCTTGGTTAATTGTTGTTTCTATTGCCTATTGAAAAAATACATTACCCAATTATTAGCATTCTCCTTCTCTAATGCTGTTTCTACTAGAGATAAAACGAGTTCTTCCGGTCCGCTAGCTAGCCATCGTATATATAGTCGAGGCGGAGCAGCAGAGCTCACCTTTTTGACACCTCTATCCTGCCCAAAATGGCAATGAGAGGGGAGGAGGGCGGGAGCCAGGTAAATGTATTTTTTCAATAGGCAATAGAAACAAAAATTAACCAGGCAATCCTGGAATTTTGATGTTTCTACTTGCCGTGAAAAAATCCATTACTCAATTATTAGCATTCCCATAGACTTCGTCAAGGCGGCGGGCGCCATTTGATCGGAGTTCCCTTAGCTAGCGACCGGCCCTTGTAACACAAAGCTGACTGACACGGCCCAGCACGGTACAAACCGTCGGCATGATGAGACATATCCCGGAGATAATGGGATGTGAAGACGGTAGGATGGCGCCAAGAAGCAGATTCCATAATGTCCGTAATGGAAATATTGCTGAAATGCGCCCAAAACGTAGAAATGGCACGGAGTTCGTGTGCTGTGACTTTGATATCTTCCGTGACGCAATTGACGTCCATAGCTTCGTAGGTTTGGAGGACGAGTTTTAATCCATGAAGCAATCATTCGTGCGGAAGTGATTCCAGTCATATTGGTGAATGGGAGGAAGAGTTGAGTGCGGTCACGGCGGATAGGAAAGGATGCCTTCAGGTAGAAGCGGATGGCACGGACAGGACACAAAGTACGTTCTTGATCATCCCCTAGGATGTTGGATAGCGACGGAATTATGAACGAATGCGTGCGTTCAGTGGGTTTTTGCTCGGAAAGAAGAAACGGGAGTTAGGAGTGACACCGCGAAAGTCTGGCAGAAAAAAAGGAGTCGCGTTCTCTTGCGAATAGGGCTTGTAACTCACTACAGCGAAGACAGGCGGCTAGAGCAACTAGAAAAACATTTTTCCTTGTGAGGTGGCTGAGGCGTGCAGAGGCTAAAGGAGAGCCATTAAGGCCGTAAGGACGATGGACAGGTCCCAGTCCGGGAAACGCTTGAGGACCCGTGGACGATCTAATTGAAAAGAATGGATGAGTGAAGAGATTTTATAATCCGTGACGAGGGCAGTGTTCCCGGCAGCCTTGAAGACAGCATTTAATGCTGATCGGTATACCAGGATGGTGGATCCGCGCAAACCTTCCTTAAACAAGGAGGTTAGGAATCGGAGGAGGTCGTGCATAGGCGGATTGATTGGATTGACCTGCGGAGAGCTACACCAATGAAACCACCGCTTCCAGTGGCTGTCGTAAACTCTCGTAGTGGAGGACCACAAGGCCTTGGAGGCAATGCGAGAGGCCTCGTCCTCAAGAAAGTGTGTTGAGCGGACGAGTCGGACGATAGTAGCCACCCGTAAAGCCAAAGCGAGGATAGGTTCGGATGGTAGAACCGTTCCTGGTCCTGGGAGAGGAGGTCCCGTCGTGTTGGTAATTGGCATGGGGAGGCTATGAGGAGGGACAAGAGGAGGGGAAACCAGGCTGCAGACGGCCAATTCGGTGCGATCAGGAGAAAACGTCCGGAGCAGTTGGCAATTTTGCGGAGGACTAATGACAAGAGACGAGGCGGAGGGAAGGCATAAGCATGAAGATGGTTCCAGTCTAGAGTGGGTGTCTACCGTCCAAGCTCGTGGGTCCGGTGGAGGGCTGACAAACAGTGGTAGTATGTTGTTGAACCTCGTGGCGAACAGATCCACCATTGGTTGATGCCATAACTGAAAAAGGGTATGGCACATGGACGGGTGAAGTGCCCATTTGCTGACCGGAGGCTTCGTGCGAGAGAGGGAGTTGGCTACGACATTCAAGGGTCCCGGAATGTGGAGTGGTAGTAGCCGAATGCGGGAGAGGATGCAGAATTGGAAGATCTCGGTCGTGATGTGGTGGAGGTAGTGGAAGCGAGTCCCACCGCCTTGCGGAAGTAGGCTAGTGCCGTCGTATTGTCGATATGGATCTGGAAAGTTTTGGAGGATAGGAAGCCCTGAAACCGGTGAAGGCCGAGAAGGACTGCCCGAAGTTCTAGGGGGTTGATATGTTTCGGTAGTGTCCGCAGGCCACAGACCGGAGGCTGTGAGGTTGCCGACGTGTGCCCCCCATCCTAGACGAGAGGCATCCGTGAATAGGTGGAGATCGGGGGAGGGCTCGTGTAGGGGAACGGATGCAGTTAGGTTCAGGACATCCATCCACCAAAGGAAGGTTATCATCGGGAAGGATGGGTCCCGGACTTGAGGAGCCATCTTGAGATCAAGGTTTGAGTCCCCCCCCCCCCCATTGTGTCAAACGGTAGTGATGGAGGGGATGAGCCGTTCACCTGCCATAGGGGACTAGATCCACGAATGAGTCTATTGTCCCTATGGCAGACGCAAGGTCCTGGAAGGTGTGTTGCGGTTGTTGTAGAATTGCCGAGAGGTTAGTAGGTGGAATTGGATCCGGTCCGGTGATGGGGAGACTGTTCCTTGGAGGAGGTCGAAGGATACTCCTAGTAAGACAAAGCGTTGAGCCGATGAGTGCCGGGATTTTGGGATATTGATACCGAAGCCCAGCTCATGAAAAAGTGACACGGCGGTGCGTAAGTGTGTCAGTAATCCTGGAGAGGTCTGGTGGGGGAGAAGACAGCCGTCGAGAAAGGCGTGGATGCGGAGCCCTTGTTGGTGGAGACACGCCAGAATTGGTCGGAGGACGTAGGTGAAAATCCTTGGGGCAGCATTGAGCCCGAACGGTAAACTGTGTTGTCGAGGACGAAATGGAATAGGTGGCGGACAGCAGCATGTAGAGGAGTGTGTAGGTAGGCATCGGCTAGATACAGCGACACTGTCCAATCGTTTATACGGAGGGATTCCCGGATAGAAGATACAGTTTCCATTTGAAAGTGCGGATTGTCGATGAACCGATTGAGCGGTTTGAGATTGAAAATTAGCCGTGTTCTGCCGTTCTTTTCGTCGCAGAGAAAAATATCGCTGTAAAATCCTGGAGAGAACGGAGGAGGAACAATGCGGATAGCGTTCTTGTGGACAAGTGACAGTATTTCCAAACGTAAAGGGTGGGAGGGACGAGACTGTCGATCCCACGGAGGATTGCCCACCGGAGGGGAAGGACAAGGAACTTCGGTTTGAAGCCCTCGGTCACAATTGAACGAAGCACAGAATCAGTGGTAAGTGCATGCCAGGCTTTGGCATAAACACGGAGTCGACCCCCTACGGCTTGTGGCCGGCTTATAGGAGGCTTATATGGGCCTGTGTTTGGAGTGTTGTCCGGAGTCAGAGGATGACCGACCCAGGGAGCGTCCTCGTCCGCGACCCTGGGTTTTGTATGGAAAGGGCGAGGCAGCTCGGGGAGCAGAAGGGGGCGGACATTCAGTAGGCTTGACACTATGAGACGATTCTAAAGGCGTGTCCGCCCTGGGCTGGGTTGAAGGACGACTTCTGGATCCCCTTGACTTGACGAAACGCGGCTTCCGTTATATATCCAGGTGCGGAGCTACCTTTGGGATAAGGCCCCTGAAGAGGCATTCTGTCTCATGGATCAGCTGATTGCGGAGGAGGTGGCGAGTAGATGCATGGAGGTAAGAGGCAGTGTTCAGAGCGACTTCTCGAAGCAGCAAGGTGGAGTTGAAAAGGGCTCTGGTAAACCAGTTCATTGCATGGTAGGTGGCAAAACAACTCTTGCGGAAGACTTGATTAATGAGGAAGGTAAGCTGACGAGTATCCTCAGGCGGATCCGTATAGAGACGCTCACACGTCGCGTTAGCAGCTGTACTGAGGACATCCGCTTGTGAAGCGGCTTGAAGGCCGAGACGGAGGATGCAGTCGTTATCACGGAGAACAAAGACCGGGACCGTGGCCCACCGAGGGAGGTAGAGGGAGGATCCGAAATCCAACTTCGTGTAAATTCGGAGAAATTCGGATTGCGGATAAGTATCAAAGTTGCGAGGATTGCCGGTACCATCCCCAATGGGCCGAAAGAAATAATTTTCCCGGCCCGGACGAGGCGGAGGATGATCCTTGTCCAATTCCCAAAGGAGATCCGTTGCCAAGAGAATACCCCGTTCCGGAGGAGGGTGGTAAGTAATGTTGTGGACTGTCCAAGGAGAGGTGGTTGCAGCGACGGTTGGTCCCGGAGGCCGAAACCGTAACCTGTGGCCAGACCTCTGTTTTTGACGGTATCCGGCACGGATGCGGAGGGCTTGTACAAGAAGCAGTCCGGGATAATTTCCTCCACTATCCTCATTAAGTCCGGAACCAGGATCTCGGAGGGATCAGGGTCGTTGGGGAACGGAGGCTCAGGCAAGCCGAAGTCTGAAGGGTCCAGTGAATAGTACGGATCCTGAATGTCTGGAGGCGGTGGTGACGAAGGCGGTGGTGACGAAGGCGGTGGTGACGAAGGCGGTGGCGGCGGCGGACGAGGTAGCGGATCGGCGGCGGACGAGGCAGCGGATCAGCGGAGGACGGACCAGCGGATGCTGGGGAGCAATGGCGCTTGGAGAGAGAAGCCAACCAAGCGGATGTATACTCCGGTTCTTTACGTTTGAAGGTACGTAAGGATGAATCCATCAGGGAATTAACCTGCGAAGGGGCGAGCGGCTCATTGGTCCGCTTGGAGGTAGTAGAGGACCGGGAGGAAAGGTGCAAAGGTAGGGCGGATGCGGACGAGGAGAGCTTGGCCGCCGTTTTCCGCGCCTTGACTTGTAGCTTCAGACGTGCGAAACGCTTCTTAGTACGAGCAAGTTCGGAGGATAGGGACCATAGGTCCGACGCCGGCGGCGGTTGACTACATGGGGTTGGGGATGTGGTGGCGGTATTGCACTGCGGAGGAAAGGATTCTGACAGCAGCGGATTGGGAGGCGGCGGCTCCAACATATCCTGTTCGGTAGTAATTTCGAGCACTTCGGCGTTCTCGAAGGATGGAGGAACAGGAGAAGCGGATGAGCGAGGAAGGGGGGAATCCCTTGGCGTCCCCTTTGCTTGCGGCATTGAAGCGGACGTGGACGGCTAGTGCTTAGACGGAGGTAAGCACAGCAAATCCGGAAGTGAACAGCGTGGCGGCTAGAGAAGAAAAGGTGAGCTCTGCTGCTCCGCCTCAACTATATATACAATGGAGGCTGCGCCATGGAGATGCGCAGTAGCTAGCGTACCGGAAGAACTCGTTTTATCTCTGATAGAAACAGCATTAGAGAAGGAGAATGCTAATAATTGGGTAATGGATTTTTTCCCGGCAAGTAGAAACTTCAATTAAGGTAATAGAAAGATGATACTGAATTATTACCTTAAAAAAAAGTTCCAAAATACCTAATTCAATTGGATGTACACATTGCATCTTTTTTTTAACAGGGCTTAGAAATGAGCGGACGATATTATCGTTCTTCAGGCCCATTCAGATTTTTTTCAGACAACGATATATCGTCGCTTTAGGCCTAAAAGGGTTTATTTTAGACTGTGCAATAATGCTAGAATAATTATTTACAGTAAAAATACTAAACTGACATAAATAAAGGAAGAAAACACGTTGGTAAAATGAATGGATCGGTTGAGGATTCGGAAAAAGTTTGGCAAATCTGGATTGAATCCGGCTCCCTCGGCAAAGAGACGGCAACAAAATGCCGGTTGAACGTCAACGTCGTGTCAAAATCCTTGCCAAAAGCAAGATTTGAAGTATAAATGTAAACAAATGATGCTCAAACTCAAAATGTCAATACTAATCGGTGACGTGAATTTTCGGTAGGCATTATTCGAAAAAATAATATTTTCAGTCCTATCATCAAGCAGCAAGAAAAGGGTTAAAAAAAAGTGTGAATTGCGGACAGTGCACAATACACCTGAGGGAGTGTATCGAGTCCCATGTGGTGAGTGCGATAAAGTATATATTGGGGAGACACGCAAGGGTGTTGTTGCAAGGGTAAACCAACACATGGTGGACACCCGTAACAGAGTGGTTACCAGTAGCATCGCAACTCACAACATGGGCACTGCTCACAAGATAGGATGAGACAAAACATCAACCCTCCTAGAGTCCAATTCCAAAAATGACAGACACTTGAGAGGGTTAGAGTCAATCGCAATCCAACACGAGTTATTGGCAGGACAACCTCTCATGAATCTTCATGGGCCATCTTTTCCTGCAATTAAATACCTCGTCAGCAGAAGTTTTGGAGAACATCATCTCTAAGCTGCAGATTGCTGCATCCGCAGCTTAGAGATGATCGTGGGCCTCATGGATACAGAGGCCACAGTCGTGTCAAGTTTGAATCGTTCCCGATTGAATTCGATGCATCTAGAGTACATACAATTATGTAGACTGTAGCTCACACGTTTCTTGCTGCCTGACAAAGATAGAGGACTGAAAATATTATTTTTTCGGATAATGTCTATCGAAAATTTGCGATACTGATGAGTATTGATATTCTAAGTTTGAGCATCATTTGTTTACATTTATACTTATATCACTCAAAGTAGAATGGTTAAATTCATTGCCAAGATTTGAAGTTCGTCAGAAATTCGCTGAACAGCAGGTAGTGTTTCGTAAGTTTGAAAAACGGGGTTTTACCCCCTAAAAATAATTTTTACTCACCTGTACTTTATGCATTCCATGTTTGGAATTGCTTTCCGTCCCAAACCATTAAACTTAATGCTCTTTTGGTTCATGCACCGGCGCTCCCTGGAGCCCATGGCCACAACAGCCGAGCCCCGTTCTCCCGCTTCACAGTTTGTCTCACCCATCCCTGAGGACGGTTCGAGGTGGGAGGATTCCCACAGGTAAGTATTTTAGGATAGAAAAACTAGGATAGGGGTAAAACCCCGTTTTTACTACTCTCCTAAAATACTTACCTGTATTTAATGCAAAATTTGTCACATTCTC
This sequence comes from Lithobius niger, assembly GCA_023313725.1. Lineage (NCBI taxonomy): Eukaryota > Metazoa > Arthropoda > Chilopoda > Lithobiomorpha > Lithobiidae > Lithobius > Lithobius niger. The sequence continues at coordinate 112,833 of JAHWFP010033101.1, forward strand.
TAAAGGGGCGTCGAACCCTGCGCCTTGCATGAACAATGTCCTCAAAGACTCCACAACACGGAGTCCCGAGGGACCATAGCAAGAGTCACTTACCATCGCTCTGTAGAACTACACAACCCTTGGTGACATACGGTTGTCCCCTGTATGACCTTCCCGTTGCATTCACCTCCCTCAGGTAGTGTGAAATGAATGTGATCCTGCACTTCCATCAACCTGCAGACAGGGCTTCCTCCATAGTGGTGCCCACTTAAGTATGACCCCGTAGTTGCCATAGCCCGCAACTTATGGGCGTTCACTCCGTCTCACACTCTTCAACCAGCCTCACCAGCGTAGGCTTCGGTGATGGCCTTACCAATCGATATACAAACATTTCTGTTGAGACTCCTTCTCGGGTGGGTGCCCCATCGCAAGGCAGTTTCACGAAGAAGGGTCTGGGAAGGGGCGAACCCTTCTCGCCAGGCACTGAACTTTCCCAACACAGTGCCTTCCCAACTGCTGGTGTAGCGCAGATTCCCCTAGCCAGCTCACCTCGCTGTGCTGCGAAAAACACTGTCTAGACTGCCACTCCTAATGGTGCCTCCGCGAAGGGTTCATTGTCAGGTTCGGAGGGGAACTGGAGCACTTTCGGTAGGTCCATCGCTGCCATAGACGGCGTACCCTCGGGCGAACTACGGAGAAGAACTGCACGAACTCCACATGACACTGCCCGACACCACCTCTCCTTCCTGATCGGTGAAAGTACCGAACTAATCCCACTCGTTAGCTTTTGGTGGCTGTTGGAGACAGGCCAGCTCAAAACAGAGCCTCTAAGAATCAACACAATTCCGATGTCAACGGGTCACACGGGTACACGTTGATGGTGGAGCATTACACAAATTCCCCCTCCATTTTCCATCACAGACCCTGACAGTTGTATCGCGCACGCACTGAAGGTCTGACGCTATAATCTCCCAAGAGAATCCCCGTTTCCGGAGCACCATACGCAACATAGCCACCAGTTGAGGTGTAGCACTTCCGGTTTCGAGTGGAGCTGCCAGACCCACACTGGACCAACCACACCCTACAAACACAAACGTAAGTCACGCACAGTAGCTTAAGTCACAGGCAAGCATCAACTGCTCTCCACTAGGGAACCCACACCAGTTCGCTAAGCTCTAACGACTAGCAACCTACAAGCGAAACCAATGGCGAACGCAATATGTCGTTCCTCTAAAATTCAAAACTCGCCAATAGAGATAAATCACTTGGGAATATACTCCTGGCCAACTGGGAAGCCACTCAGGTTTTCCACGGTCTTATTAAAGTAATCTAAAACCGACATGAGCGGTAAGTACAATGTTAAACGTTTTAAACCTATTCACCTTTCATTCTGAAAAGACACTCCCATATGCAATAACAATGACCAACATGGCGGGGGTAAAGCATTCTACAAATTTACCAAAATTTTCTACAACACGGCAATAAGTCCACAGACCAGGGTTCCGTCAGCACTATTGCCAACTCGTACGTCCAAAGGCATCGCACAATCTAAGCGACTGAAAAGGATGCCCCAACAAAAAACGACGACCCACCTATGAGAAATCAGTAACCACATTATCCTGCGCGACTATGGCGTCCGCTGGTAACGAACCCAGCAACACTGATATAACCTCCGCCAACATACACAACTGATATGACATTGTTATGCAACTGCACCAGGTGACGCCAACACCTGCGTGTGACCGTGATACCACGATTGACATTGTCGTTGGATGGTATGCGCCAGCAATACTTACTACCTCGGCTGAAAATGGGCTATGCCTACGTATAATTTTTTGCCACCTCGGTTAGCACTCGGGATGTAATTGACTGAACCGGTCACACAAATGCGAGGTCAGCGATCTTGTCGCTACGGGACAACGATAAAGTACTAGGACTAGACCAAAATTTAACTCCTACTCAATACGTCAGAACAAAAATGATAGCAGTACGAGGGCTGCATTCATCTTTCCATCCCCGTCTTAATGTGATTCAAGGGTGCCACGCGTCAAGCCAGCCCTTGAATTACTGTCACATTTACCCCTGACAACATAATGACACCTAATTAACAATAAAAAAAAAACGCATCCCGCAATTCAAGACAATGCTAAAAAATGTCACTCACCAAGAATGACTTCATAACAGCAATCCATCAACCGACACAGGTGGTTGTAAAAAACCATGCACAATGACAATAGGTGGCGAGTGCTCAGGGGTGCATAAAATTCTTACTGGATAAATTTCCCACAATATTTTCCTACATTTTTTTTTCAAATTTCCACAGCCTTTCACTAGATAGCAAGCCATTTTTCATGAATTTCTACGGTTTTCTGAAATTTTCCGCGAACCTCGTTATAGCGTTCTGGCATGTTCTGCACCCCTGCGAGTGCAAATATTAAAATCCTTTAGGGCTATTTAAGAATTAGAATCAAAAACTCCAAAATACCAGTATAACATGGTTGATTTTGGTTTCAATTGCCTATTGAAAATATACATTACTTTTTTTTATTTGATTCTCCTTCTCGAATGCTGTTCAATATAGACAAATTAAACTGAGGTTACCCGTCCGAGTCGCTATCCACTGCGCAGCTTTACTGTGCAGCCTCGTTCATATATAAACTTGAGCGGAGCCGAGGAGGCCACCTTTTCGATCCTCTATAGTGCCCCAATGGTGACAAGAGGGGAGGAGGGTGGGATGTAAAAAGGTAATGTATATTTTCAACAGGCAATAGAAACCAAAATCAACTCTAGTTGCCTTGATAATATCCATCTAGTTGCAATCCACTGACTTTGTCACAGCGATGTTGCCATTGACATAAGCCGCCTACAGTAGCGATTAGTTCCCTACACTGAATTCGGAGAGTGTAACGGGGGTCAAAGGACACGTCGGGCCGCAAAAAATGGACCGATCCGATATAGTCCCTCAGCTTGGCGCGGCCCTGGACATAGAGTGGGCAGTCCAGTTCCACCGACAGATCAGTGGTCCTGCTGACGTACGCGAGCGCGAGCGTTCAAATTTGGATTCGACTAAAGACGCTGTGATGTAAACAAACTTTTTCGTGGTTTTGGCGTTATTCTGAAGAACGAGATTGGAGTTCTCCTAAATTTAATTGTTAAACTGTGTTTGTTCTACGTTGGTGGTATTGTGTTATTGTTTTGAAGGTGGTAGAGGTTCCTTATCAAGTTCGAGAGGGGAACCGTTACCTAGAAGAACGCCACCAGTGCGCAGGAGTGTCGTCAGCAAGGTGGTAGATTGACCCAGTAAGGATTGCTGATGGAAGTTGGTCACGTAGGCCGAATCCAAATCCTGTCGCCAAGCCGCGATTCTTATTGGTCAGTTCGGCGGATTGAGGCGGTTTATAAAGAAAACAGTTGGGAACTATTTTCTCATCTATTTTTAGTAGATCAGCGGGCGGAATGTCAGTTGGGTAAGGATCATCCGAGTAGGGAGGATCGGAGCATTCCGGGAGACACGGATCAGGTGAGTAATAATGGTCCTCTTCGTCTTCCATTGGAAGAACAATTGCAGGTATTGAATGGGAGGGTCCAGGAACATTGTCCGCGGAACGTGGCTTTTTCTGAACAGAGGTTAGCCATGCTGAAGTATAGTCCGAGACAGGGGCTTTTCGTTTGAAGGTCCGGAGGGAAGTATCCACGAGTTCATGTACTTGGGAACTGGTTAGAGGTTCGGAGGGGCCCGGAACGGCGGAACGGGCACTGCGCCGAGAGGAACACGATGATAAGCCTAAAGGTGTGAGTTGCGTGGCGGAGGCAAGCTTGGCTGCTACCTCGAGTTGAAGTTAGAGACGAGCATAGCGTTCCTTAGCTTTAGAAAGTACTGCTTGTACGGAACGGATGTCTGGGGAATGGAGTACCTGTCCGCAGAGAATCGGAGAAGTTTCCGCCGTGTTTACGAGGAACCGAAACCTCTGAGAGGAACGGATTGGTAAGCGGAGGAAGCAGGTCCAAGGACTTGCGGTCCGCAGAGAGTTCTAGAACTTCTACTGCAGTAGCGGACGGATCCGCCGGTATGGGAGAGGCGGAACGAGGAGCCGGAACGGCGGAACCGTTCCGTGGCGTTCCTTTTGCCCGTGGCATGGCCAGATCGATGTGAACAGCGGGAGTCGTAGAGAAGAAAAGGTGGCCTCCTCGGCTCAGCTCCGCAGTAAAGCTGCGCAGTGGGTAGCGACTTAGACGGGTAACCTCAGTTTAATTTCTCTATATTGAACAGCATTCGAGAAAGGAGATTGCAAATAAAAAAGGCAAAGGATATTTTCAAGGCAACTAGAAAGCCATATTATGGCAATGTGAACAATTATCTAACGTCAATAATCCCTCGTGCACTGATAATGTTAGCATTACCACCGCCGACGAGAATTTTACAAATAAAATTACGTTACTACCAAAGTTCCATCAAATCTTCCCCAAATTTGATAAAGTGAAGCAGCGCCGTTCACAAAATCCAGAATCCAATTGTCCAAAATTATTTAAGTTCATGCCCCGCCCAGAAGCAGTGAATGCTAATGACGTAATCGCACGTCCAACGGCGATGAGTCACCAAAGGAAACTTAACACGTGTTACAAGTAAAAATAATAACGCAACGGCCAAACGTCTAACAGAAGCCGAGACAGAATGATACGAGAAGTATCGGTCGACCGCAATAAGTCCAGTCACTCTGCCTGTATCCTGACTGCACTCCGAAGGGGGCAGATCAATTAACCCCATCGACCAGAATGGAAATTAAAAAACTGCTACCACACATTTCCCAGAGCAATCTAAGTGGTTGCCGTCAGCGAAGCACCTACAACCCCTGACCAAACCACTGACGTAACCCACGTCGACACACGACACCTTACTTCGACAGGTGACGACACCGATTCCAAAGTGTGCCTGCAGTCTGTACCGTGTACCGTGACACCTAAGTGCAGCAGTGGTCCGCGACCGTTACATGTGCTACCTCGTCTAGCGCTCGGAATGTGATCGACTACCCGCCAGCTATACCAGCGGTTGACGATTTTAGCGCTACGGGAACCATCGACTGACCTTGACCAGGTTGACTGGGAGGACAGTGATAATGTGACTGAGACGTACCTAAGTTAAACTCCTACCACAATACACCAGTCTTAAAACAATAGGCTAGAATGATAGCTTCCACCATCTCTCCATCCCTGTCGCATTGTGATTCGAGGGTACTGCGCATCAAGCCAGCCCACGAATCACTGTTCTCTAGGTGCCAGAATAACACCAAATAACAAAACACAATCTATATAAATAGTTACACTATGACTACAGCGAATCGGCAGCGCAACGCAGCACAGCGCCCGCCAGCCACGGCCAAGCAGTGCGAACATACGATGCCATCTACCAACCGAACGGCAAATTAAATGACCATATAATTATCCTGGGGTACGACCACTGGGTTCACCGGGCAGCAATACGGCCCAGCACGTCAGAAAAAAAAAAAAGAGAAATTCGTAGTTGGAAATCAGCCATGTTGTTGGGATATCGGGAGAATCGACAACAGTTTGTCTTGTAGTAGACGACCACGTGTTCTAGCTTTCATTCCGTAGGGTAAGAATTGAAGGATTTGAACTTGGGTATCGAGCGACCTGGGGGTAGGGTGGGGTATTTCAGTACCAAAAAACAGTAGGGATGAACGAACGGCAGGGGAGGAGAATTTTAGAAGTTTCAGTAAAAGAAAAAAAATAGGGGTCAACATCCTGAGTTAGGATGGGGTTCATTTTCGAAAATAAAATGAGTTAGGGGCGCGTGGGGGTGGGGGGGGAGGGGTAAGAGATGATCGACCAGGTGTTGGCAGTAGTGGCGCAATAAAATTTGTGTTCGAAATTTTGATGACTTTTTTTTTATAGGCCCTACTATCAACTTTCGCCAGTGTTTATATTTTTACACACTGTAAAGAACGCCTAATTTGTTCCCAGAAAGCTCCCATCTGTTCCCCGACGAAAATATAAAATTTGTATTCGAAATTTTGATGACCCTATTTTTTTTTTTTAAACTATCAACTTTCGTCAGTGTTTATATTTTTACACACTGTAAAGAACACCTAATTTGTTCACAGAAAGCTTCCATTTGTTCCCCGGCGAAAATATTAGTGCTTCAGTTGGGGTGAGTCAAGCCACTGCCCCCACCACCCCCACTTCTTCGGCGCCGTATCTGTGTGGGAATGGAGGGAATTTTTGAAATTTCAGTTCGAAAAAAATTGTACAGACAAGCTACGGGGATGGGGGGGGGGGGGGTGGTGAGTGACAAGGGATTTTTAAATTTCAGTACAAGGAATAAAAAAAAAAGTAGGGATGACGAGTGGGGCTGGAGGGTGGGGGAATGTTCAAAGTTTCAGTACAAAATATACAAAAACGTAGGGATGAGTGACCGGGGTGGGGTAGGGCATAATCTGAGGAGGGGGGATAAGCTGTCTGACGATACATTACAAAATTAAAAAAAAAAAAGCGGAGCCATCAGTGGTGCGGGGGAGGGAGGACCTACAATTTGGGGGAGGGGAGGGCAGAGGTAGGAGTGGATGGTAGCTGCCCTGAGGTGAATTGGGGTGGGGAAGATGCCCTGTTCTCATCCCTAAAGATAAATCCCCTTCTCCAATATATGCCCTCCCCCATCCCTGGCCACTCTTTTTTTTTTATTCATTTTGCTACTAAATCTTGACAATTTTTCTTCCAGGAGAGACACGTTTACCCCAAATTGCCCCCCACTTCCACAAATATGTGTTTTGCCCCTTCTCTCCCCCCCCCCCCCTTCAACCTCAGCCGCTCAAACCTCAACCGTTCCTCCCTACTTTATTTCGTGACACATGTAAAGGTGAATTACGCCTTCGGTGTAGTTTTATGTTTGCCGTTTTAACATCGTCCGTTTGGCCTAGGCTTTTTATATGGTTGATGTTCGTATATACCACTTCGACAATCATGTACAATAATTTTAACAATCATTTCAATGATCTGTGACTAAACACGATGTTAAAAAAGTAAACAAAACGTCGATGGCGCCTATTTTCGACCAGCTCTCGCGAGCAGAACCAACCAAACTGGTTGAGTCAGGCGTCGGGTAGACGGAAAACAATGGGGGAAGCTTTTCAGGACAGCTTGTATCTCGAAAGCTACATTGAGTCTTATTTATTTCCGCCAGCATGAACATGGCTGGTAGCATATAACAGAAGTGAGCTTTACAAAAAAAGGGTTCATTAGCCGTGGGGAAGGGGGGGGGGGGTGGTTGAGTCACAATATTCGCTGATATTTCCGCCAACACGAACATGGAAAAATATAATGGAAGTGATCATTAGAAAGACAGGATCACTTAGCAGTTATGGGGAGGGGATTCGAGTCACAGGATGTGTTGCCTGAGTGAATGAAGCGAACGAAAATCAGCGTTCGTTAGCTGGTATGTGCAACAATTTGAAGAAACTTATTTCGGTCGAACATAGACATATATCAGCTACCATACCTAACCAGTGTTGCAAGCTGTGCATTTAACACTGCCCATGCGTAGCACGGACATCAGCTAGTATGTAATAATCCAAAGATAAAACACATGAAACATAACTTGCAAAAACAATACGTCAAACTCACCTAGAGCTCGGGAGGAAATCGACAACCGGCCAGATATACCAGCGGTTGACGACTTCAGCACTACAGCACCCTACATGTGCCCTCTCGTCTAGCGCTCGGGATGTAATCGACTACCGGCCAGAAGCCAGTGGTTGACGATTATAGCGCTATGGGACCCATCAACTGATCATGCCCAGGTTGACTGGGAGAACAGCGATAATGTGACTGCGACTTCCATAAAGTTAAACACCTACTACAATACACCAAAATTAAATTAACAGGCTAGTCTGAGAGCTTCTATTATATCTCCATCCCTGTCGCATTGTGATTCGAGGGTACTGAGCATCAAGCCAGCCCACGAAAGTCCCTAGGTGCCAAAAAAAACACCAAAATTCAACGCACAACTTGCAATAATCCAACGATAAAACACTTGAAACATACCTTGCAACAACAATATGGCAAACACTTACTGCAACACACCATGATCCTAAGAGAGGGCTGGGTGGAGGGTTGCCATAGCCCCCCCTCCCTTCCCCGGTCACAACGACAGGTGAGGGTTCGCAAGTCATCGCCAGGTCACCAGTCTGCCACACTTATCTCGGATGTCACCAAACAACATCAAACACCACCTTTATTGCATAAACTATTCCAAATAGATTATACTAACAGCCTAGAAAGTATACACTCGCGGCCCTCTGAATACATGGCATACCGACAAGCCAGCTTCCAGTCAGTCCCGACTGGAGTGGACTGTCAGCACAACCTGCCAGACTTGAGATTGAGCTGACTGTCTGGGTGTCATCCTGTTGCGTCCGCCCAGACTCTTCCAGCTGCAGTCCGTGATCCACACGAGTCGGCCGATTGCGTCACAAAGGGGCAGCACACACGAGAGAAGCTGTCGGAAACGCCAACTCCTAACCCAACTCGCAACTCCCAACTCCAGCCGGTCCGGGCACGTCTCACGGCAGTCACTTTGTTTTTGTTTATGACAATGGACTCGCCATTATATAGACTGGCCCGTGTCGCACGAAGATGTCACGCAACTATTTGGAAAAAAAACAGGATTTTTCCCTACAACAGATATAAAAGTAGACACTACTTTTCACGCACAGAAACACCACACAAATCCAACGATCCACCATCAGCACGAAAAACGGCGTAAACCAAACGAAGTCGATAGTGTTTACAATCGGCCGATGCAGGCTGTTCGCGATGCTGTAAGGAAGATCGTAATTTATCACTCAAGCAAAGCCCCCCCCCCCGTGGTGTGGGAAGGCTTTGGTTATTTACTAAATTCAGGTTCGTTACTTGCCCAACAGATTAGCCTGTTTTTAGATGTTCTTCTGTTTAGCTACTATTTCTCCAGGAACTACGATCTTCCTTGTATGTCGTATCGGCAGAAATATGAGTAGGCTACTCAGTTCAGTAGTCCGTTGTGGCTGCTGGTTTATTAAAATAAATAAAAATACCATTTATTTATTTTGTGCTAATTTAACTTGGATCCCACTTGTTAAAATGCATGCCAAGAAAAGTTACGTGGATCCTTTTTTTCGTAAAAGTTGCATCCGGCTTTTACAAGCCACGAGACGTGATTTTCAGTAAAACCCTTCGAATTTACTAAATGTCTATTTAGGTAAATGTCGGATTCGTTTGGATACAAATATGTAACCTCTGTTGTTGACATGTAACCTTCCACTCGAGAAAAATGTAAATATTGTTAAATATTGTGATTTGGAAAGAAGATCGACCTTGTGTCGGCCGTTTTTACGAATTGCATTTGTGACCATAGAAATGTATTTCAGCTTGGAGCCAGAAAACTGTTAGTACAAATGCGGTTGGAACCAATCTCGAAATCTTTTAGTTTGGGCATTAAATAAAATTCTAGTTAGTTTAAAATACAAATTGGTATTTTAATCTAGGTTAAACTTATAGTTTAGTGCTTCGTTATTTGAAACAGTTCACATAACGTAATGGCAAGAGCGCTCGCACTCGTAGGCTAGTAACAGCTGTTAGCTAGTGCCAATGGCGAATTTTAGATTTGCGTGTCAACTCATTTAGAGTTGGAATTTTTCATTTATCGAGCTTTAGTCCTATAGCTATTAACTCGTAGTATTGCATAGCATTATTATTTTTAAAATAAAAATAAATTAATGTCAGCGCATTTCAGTTTGAAATTAGTATTGCTGAACCCACGATCGTCAAACCGGAACCAGATCCAAGAGAGCCGATTTTGGCCAATCACAGGGCACGAGCTCGGCCAATGGGATGCTCGCGTGCTTGGATGCTCTTTTCTCAGTCTTGAAGAAAGCGCGGGCATTTGAACGACGCCTTTTCCCGGAAGTCAAGTTGCCGATCGCTGGAAGTTTTAGGACAGCATCTTGTAGCCAGCCAATAATCCCCTTGGGCGCAAACGCCTCAAGGCAATCGTTGAATCGAAATGCAGTTTATGAAATTGAGTTAGGTTTTCAACAAATGAGAAGCCTTCAGTTCTCTTATTCGTCCGCGTGAAGGCCCTGTATTTCTGTATTTAAGGAAACGGACATTTATAATCTTGGTCCCAAAACCACTGCAGATCGGCGGGACGCTATGCCTTTCCTAGAGTAGGCTCGCGCTTAGCCGAGTAACGGATAAGCTGAAGATGAAGAAGTTGCGGTAGTACCATGACTTGGTAAGCTTTAGCTTTGTAAAGTACTTAAACTAAAATGTAGTCTAAAGATACTTTAGCTAATAAGATCTTAGGGGGAAGGGATCCTAAAATGATTTAGACCCCAATAAGATTAATAACAACTAGTCCTAGCTCTTAAGCTCAACATTTCTTAGCCTACACAATGAATGAGGACAAGCTAGTGTGAGGTCCACGGGTTCCTAAAAACCTTGATAATTTATTAATTTTCTTCCCAACCCAAAATCGTAAAGGGAAGAAGAATTAATATAATATTTTTTTGATTTTATTCAAAATCATAACTTGACTTGTTTCATCGCAAAAAGCCTGAAAATTGAGTTAAACTATTTTTAACTGGTTCCAGCCGTAAGTTGTGCACCCAACCGAAAGTTGTTTACCTTCAACGTTAAATAGTTAACCTGTAACTTGTGATATCTGCCATAAATAAATGTCCATATGTTTGAAATCGACTTCTTTTATTCTGACTTTTGCATGAATAAATTAAGCACGTTTTAAATCATAACAGAGTTAAGGTTAGGTCTCATTCGCGAATGAGTGGTGGCAGTTCTACCAGGATCGTCGAGAGGAAGGAGAATACTGCCGGTTAGGAAAAATGTTACGGCCCCCCCCCTAGGGACTAATGCACCGTAATAATGCACTTTTTACGCGCACAGAACACCATCCACTCACATCACAAATCCAACGGTCCACAGAACGAACGAAAAAGCTTATTAATATGAAGTCGATCGTCTTTACAAACGAATTGATCGTAGCCAATTTGATCACGTGGCTATACACACTCCTTGGATGGAAAAACGGCGTAAAGCAAACGAAGTCGACCGTGTTTACAATCGACCGACGCAGGCCGTTCGCGTCGCACTCTTCACACGCACAGAGCACCATCCAGCCACATCACAAATCTATCGGCCCACGGACCGAACGAAAAGGCATTATTAAAACGAAGTCGATCATGTTTACAATCGACTCGATCGTAGCCAACTTGAACACATGGCTACACATGGAAATGGCAAGCATGCTGTTCGCGCCAAAACTCCTTTGTCCGTTCCGTCGATCCATGTCTCGTCTCGACGAACCACCATTTACCAGCCAAACAGCACGACTCTTCGAAGAAGACTTTGCAACATCCGAAACGATGGATATTTTCCTTCACTTCCATCATTTCCGGAGCAGGAATCACACCACAATCCGCCATTTTTAGGCCTATTATGGTTGAGAGAAAAATGATGCGACGACATCCCACACAAACTGTGAAGCGGGAGAACAGGGCTCGGCCGTTGTGGCCATGGGCTCCAGGGAGCGTCGGTGCAAGAACCAAAAGAGCAGTAAGTTTAATGGTTTGGGACGGAAAGCAATTCCAAACATGGAATGCATAAAATACAGGTATTTTAGGAGAGTAGTAAAAAAGACTAAAATACCAAGGCCTGCACCTGGTTGATTTTAGTTTTTATTGCCTAACTGAAAATATATTACCTTTTTTATAGCAGTTTCCCCCCATTTGAGCTTAATTCCCTAAAGGTTTGAAGGTTGGCTTCCCTGCTGAGCTCGTAATAGTTCTGCGCATGCGCAAGCTTGGGTCAGTCTATATAAGTAGACTGCGCAAGCTGAACCACATCATTTCTCCCTATACCAGAACCTAGTTCATGGCGGGGAGGCTGGGCGGGATTAAAGGTAATGTATATTTTCAGTTAGGCAATAAAAACTAAATTCAACCAGGTGCAGGCCCGGTATTTTAGTCTTTTTAACGCCAAAGAAAGTATACCTTACCTTTTTTATAGCAGTCTTTGTCACCTAGGAGGAGGGAGCATCCTGCCTTACGAGCCAGCACCCCCAAGGAACCAGTCCCGGAAAAGACAACCTTAAGGCCAAAACCATACCCACAGCGGAACATGCCTGTTTAGTAGAGGCCTAGGTTCGAATGTATCGCAAAAGTGAGAGGTTAAGGATACGAACTGTATTGTAGATTGTCAGGTTGGAGAAAGATGTCAGTTCTGCATTAAGGGGTCTTACATCCTGAGGGGGGACAAGGTAAACAAGTGATCTTACATAAAACAACCTGCTTACCTTGATGAGAAGATAAGTCGACGTTTGACACTGGAACAGGAACGGGTAGCGACAGAAGCAAAGGAATGTGGTGACCACGAGGGAACCGGGGTTGATGGGCTAGATCCAACCGTGAGTTTTGGCAGGGAACGAACGTGGCAACGGTGAGATGTGTTGCATCTTCTTCTATGCTTCCTCCACTGTGTTGTAGACTGTTTTTAAGTTGCGTAAGCACGCATCGCATAGTGACGTAAAGCAGAATGGCCGGAAGGAAAAAATATGGTGAGAGTAATATGGAAAGAATTTGGCGAAGACACTGCAGTCCGTAGGTCCCTTGTGTGATGACGAGGCCAGCAGAGTAGATGCTTCGCGGGTCCGAAAAAGAAAGAGTTGATGGGGCAAGATTTTAGTTACTGTAAGGCGCGAAAGCCAAAAGTCGCTTCCCTGGCTCGTGAACGGTATGGGGAACAGGGAGGATCCCGCGAAGGAATGGCAGAGTGCGGATCGATGCCATGAAACACTGGGACGAAGCTAGGTGCATCGTCATACTGCCAGACTGAGTAGCTGGAAATGGCCGATGTATGTTTCGACGCAGCGTCAGTCCATGTAAGTAACCGTGCTTCGGAAGAAAAAAGTGGCGGGTCGGAAGTTGGAGAGAGATGCAATGAAGCGGTTGCAGAAGGGTCTAGGAATGGTGAAGGTAACGGTGAAAGAGCGGCGTTATGCAATTCGGCAACCGAGGGTGATGGCTCCTGTGAAGAGGAGGAAGGAACCGTTTGCGAACGAAACTGAGCGGTGAATGGAGCGTTAAGTAACCGATGGGTGCGCAAACTAGCACAATAGTAAGCCCTCCATGGAGGGGAAGTGGGTATTGGAGAGACCCAACGATGATTGTTCTTGAGTAAGTTGCAATTCACACGAAGAGTGTGGTATTTTCTTCGTACCACCTCGAGTTCATTGCTGTAGGCTTCGTTGATTGCATTGCACGTAACAACGCGTTTTCGGCTTGGATGTCACTGTTAACTGCGGGAGAGGCTTGAAGGGTTGAGAGCAGCGCGGCGGAGGCACGAAGGGAAGCAAATTCCGCAGCAAATCTGTCAGTGAAGGAAAGTACAAAGCTTATATTAAAATCCAAGTTTTCAAGTTCTCGGGCAGACAGATGGACGCCGCGGAGGAGGGCCTCTCTGAGAACTGTAGCCGACGGGAACGGCGTCGCTGGTGGTGAAGCTGGTAAAAGTGGCATGGGGGCTGATGTAGGAACGTCGACAGGCAACGTGGCCTTCTTAATGCGCACTGGTTTATGAGGTGATTGTGGTGCATTACTGGAACCGGGAACGGTTGGAACGAAATGAGCAGGTTGCTGGGTCTTCACATTACTGGGACCAGGAGCGACAGGATCAACAAGTTGTTGGGGAGGTTGCACCGAGTGTTGAATGTCCATTTGGGAAGACTTGGGAGAAGATTGAGAATGGCGAAGCGCCCTTTTCTGACCCGTACGGATTGAACGTTGATGAGAGTGTAGTTGTTTCTTTCTGATGATGATCCATTTTGATGGCGAGATGGTACGGAAAACCTTGCACTTCTTCTGAATGCCGTCACATTCCCGATGCTTTTGGCAGCAGGGGTGAGGGTCGAAATGTGTGGTCTTGCCAAAGAAGCCAAGGCAACGACAGGGTTTGGGTGAGGGAATGGTGGGAACTGGGGGCAGCGGTTTTTCAGATGATGAGGAGTCGGACATGATGCGTGCAGAATCAACGAAAGACATGGTGAAGTGCGGGAAAGAGACAAAGCGGCAGCGATCGCGACACTCCTGGCGGTAAGAGCAGGAGATAGAGACAAGTGGTAAGTGGCAGCTTAGGTCGCGGTAGGGAACGAGACGTCGGTCCCCCGCTTTTTTTTTTTTTTTTTGCAGATAGGATGGCAATGACACGTGGAGGTTGTAGTAGGCAACCGTGAAAAAAAGGGGATCGTAAAAGTTGCAATGATGAAGAGAAAGGGAGTCGGTAATTCGTAACCAGAGAACGTTATGGCAACGTGGGGAATGAAGAAGTAATCGGGAGATAGCGGGTGTGGTGGCAGAAGCGGGAACCGGGCGTGTTGGCTAGCTGTAGGAACAGATGTGTGATGCTTCATGATTCCATGCGACATGCGGCAACAGAGCTTAGCTGAATCTTTCGCCGCATTGGTTTGTAGTGAAGAAGTGAAGGAAGGTTCTTCCTAAGTGAGGACGTGGAAGAGGTTGGTCTGTGTGGCAATTGAAAGGGGCAATCGTACATGTCAGACTCTTCTAAAGGGAAACTGGGAACCGGAGGTAATCGGAGGAGTTGTGAAGTAACGAGAAAAAATGGAGATCCGTCTGGGAATAGGTAAAGGTCGGCAGTCGCGGAGGAAGATGGGAACCGAAGAGTCGGTAGGGAACCGACAAGCAACCTGGAGTTGACATGTAATGGGAATCGTGGGGTCAATCGAGAACCACGGTCGGAGTTGTGGTGGGAAGGGTGTGTATACACATTGCCTGATGAGTGCTGCCCATGGGCAGGGTCTTTGTGTACTTAAGTAAGCAACCTGAGGCGTCGACGGTATCAGTTTATTTTATTTTTATTTTTTTGGCGAGAGATCATGTTGTCATAAAGGATCAGGAGGGGAACGTGGAATCCGCGGGGTGATGTTGTCTGTGCAAGACGAAGAACCGGTGGATGAGCAGGGGAACGGCAAAATTATTCTTTTAGGGTTAGGTGCAAGAGGGAGACGTTCAATACCAGCAACTGATGGCTTGAGGGAACGGAGAAGTCGTAGAGACCAAAGTTCGAGAGATAGGAAGGGAAGGGGATTCGATCCCCCGAGAAGAGTGTAGGTAACGTCAATTCTGTCATCCCAATCTTCAGAGCATAGTAGATAGTTGCCGGAAACCGGGAGAAGAGGCGCAGGCGTGCTGGCAAAGCAACCGGGAACCGGTGACGCGGATGGGATACAGAACGTGCGTTGAAAGATGGGAAAGGGAACCGGTAGAGCATTTGTACAAGGCGGACTGAATCTTGGTAAACGTGGAGAGTCGGCTCCCAGGGAAACAGAGGTAACCGGCGAGGGCAGGATCGGTAGAGCATGGGAACGTGGTGACAAGCCGAGTCTGAGTGCTGGACGGGAACAATAGGAGACTAGACCTCTTGGACGGAAGGCCCTTCTGTTTCCTTCTGAGGGGAACGCAGAGACAAAATGAGGGAAAGTAGATGATGGCAGAACACGAGGTGGACGTAGGACGACGATCCGGGTTGACGGGTTCCGTCCATGCCTGCGTGGTGCCGCTTAAGAAATGTGAAGACAGCGGATTTGTAGGGAACCCGTTGACTGAGAGTCGGTAGAGTCCACGGGAGGCGGAACGGTAACCACGTTGGAAGTAACCGGGGAACCGGTCCTTGATGCATCCATGAGGCAACTGTAGGGAATCGACGGGACGTTCCTCTTTTATCTGCGGGAAAGCTCAAGGGTGATCACGCGAGCGTGAGCGCCCTAGGAGAAATGATGTGGTTCAGCTTGCATAGTCTGCTTATATAGACTGACCCAAGTTTACGCATCCGCAGAACGATCACGAGCTCAGCAGGGAAGCCAATCTTCAAACTTCTAGGGAATTAAGCTCATATGGGGGAAAACTGCTATAAAAAAGGTAATTTATATTTTCATCGGCTATAAAAGCATATTTTCAACAATTATAACTGAGAAAAATACAATAACACAAAAAGAATCAAACTAAAAATAATCAAGATACCTCTTAAAACATTAACTCCATTATGACATTCCTTTAACAATGTAGGCAATAGGAATTATGAATACCGATATCAAAAGTAAGCCCGTTTTATAGTTACCTGATCTATAAGGCAATTGGTAACAATGGCATCATCCACACTTATCAATTCCAACACTGATGGAAACTGGTCACATTGCACTGCATACCTTTGTACGTCATGAACCTAAAAAAAAAAAATAACACAGCAAAAAATATTGTACAGTATAGTTGTACCAAACAGAACATGGCCGCACAGAAGATGTACACAATGTTCGCTACAAGATGTACACAGATGTACGCTAACTCACACAAAATACAACACCAAGTGTACAGTATAAGCTCTTTTTAACAATACGTGTTTACAACAATAACCACTAAACACTAGGGTGAGAGCTAATTGATATTAAATGATCAATTGGTAAAAATTGTCCTAGGCCTGGGTGTCAACCATTCAGTTGAATGGAGCCCCAAACAAGCAGACGTTTCTGCTCTTTCGCTTGCTGAAACCGCATTCGTTTCACCCATAACACTAACCCCATTACAATGATACATTTAATAAAGAACGACCAAACAGTAATGGCAGCAAACATCAAAATACCACGGGCACCTACTCGATTTTGGTTTCTATTGCCTAACCGAAATTATTAGTCTCCCGCAATTTATAGCATTCCCTTCCCAAGGCTTTCTCCCCTTCATAAGAATTTGTTGGCTTCCCTGTCTAGCTCAGTAGCATATCCGTCTACGCATGCATGACACAGCCCTCCTATAAAAGCCCCAGCCCAGGAACTGGCTTCATCTTTCGTAGCTCTTAATGCGTTACTACGGTAACTTAGGAGGGAGGCAGGACGGGTATAGGTAATGTATATTTTC
>JAHWFP010033101.1:134799-155285 GCA_023313725.1 Lithobius niger
TGTGGTAGTAGGACAGTTGGTGCGTGTGCGTCTCATTGCCCAAGCCTGAGGAAGAATGCCAGTATAAGCATTCGAAAATTTGCTAGTTTGGAGTAACTGGAACACTTTTGGTACTGCGTTAAAAAGAAGTAAGTGATAATGAACGAAAACCGAAGTAAATCATCCGTTCCATCGGTATTTGAATTAATATATACTTTCTTTGGCATATAGAAACTTGCTTCTAAAGGCCCTTTATATAATGACCTCATCAAAGCAATAAGATATTTTTGTTTTCCCAGCTTTGTCCTATCTCTGAATATGAATGCGTGCCTGTGTGGATGGGTGGTCTCTATCCGAATCGGAGCCTTCATCCAAGTCTTGGCTTGACGAGTCCGAATTGTACTTCTCAGGGCTACGACATCTTCGAGACAAGTTGTTGAGTGTCTTGTTGTATGATATTTCGTCCTCCTTTTGTCCCGGAGGCAATCTTGTAGCGTGGTGAAGTCTGTCGTGGGGGGGGGGGGGGGGGTGACTGCTGAATCCTTAGAGTCTCTCTGGCGAACTGTTGCCATTTGACTTTGCCTATCCTACCGTCTTGGAGATCTGATCCTGATTCCGCGCAGCCGACCACGTTGTGACGAGCGCACATGACCTCTCGCCCTTTTAACGGACTGAGGGGCGACCGGTGACCAGAGGGCGACGGATGACTGTTGGAGGACTGATGGCTTGAACGTTGTTTGTACTCCAAGGGTGACTGACAACCAGTGAGTGACCGATGGCTCCTTGTTAGCGACGATGGTTCCTTGTGAGTGACCGATGGTTCCTTGTGAGTGTCCGATGGGGCGGCTTACGACCAGGTGAACAACTCAGGAAAGAACGTCGAAACGTGTTCATGAAGTCTTCAGGGAGTAAAACCCGCCGCGACCTGTTATTGTGTTAAACCTTTGACATCACACTGAATGGAAGAAAGTTTGCCTTAACTCCAGAAAAGGGATTCCACGCCGAGCCTTGGAACCCTACAAGCTAGTCGGGGTTCTTCGTAACAAGAGAATCCTGGCTCGAAACCACCGTCGAACTGTCATCAGACAATGGCGGCTCCGTGTCAGGTAGGAAGTCTTCGTTGTGCACTCCTGCACCAGCCGATCGTCGATTGACCATTGTTTAGCATCACATGATTTTTTTTCTTCCTAAGTTGGATTTCCATCTGATCAGACTTGCCATGTTCGTAAAAAAAAAAACCCCGATCTGGGATTAACAGTGAGATCGGCATACATCGCACTTCACTTTCACGAAATCACACGGCTGGCACTTCTTGCAAGATTCGTGATCTCCGGGTGCCAGCAGATGGCTTGATGGAAATAGCACCTTTTTCCATAACTGCATGACGAAGTTTGCAATCGGTGAAAAAACCACAGAACACACAATACAAAATCCCTAACACGCACAACACAATGAGAGTGGACAGGTGCGTCAGGTGCATGGCCTGTCAAACGTAATAGTGACGACAAACCACCAGGTGCTAGCGTGTCAGGTGCCAGGTGTCAAAACTATCATAGTATAGTATAGGGTTTGATAGTGAAGTAAGCATTTTAAATGATAAAAGCTAGAAAAAGGGAAGTATTTTTGGATAATAGTGAAACCCCGAGGTTGGCCGACTGACGACTAGGCTGCGCTGCTTAAGTTCTCGGTGCTGGGAAAGAGGGGAGGGGGAAAGGAAGGAATCCTTTTTGTCGTCCTAGCACTTGCAGCCCAAAACGATATTCCAAGAGAAGGCGGTGGGGTGGCAGAAGTGTTCTAGTGTGCGTCCGAGGGACCACCGACAAATGCTGGTTATTGAAGCAACTGCCACACAGCGACTGGAGGTGGAGGGGAAAGGGCAGCAGTCCGGCATCTACCTCCTCCCGAAGGCCACTTCCTTCCTGCGTGAGAATTTTGGACACTTCGTTTTCCATTAGTGGAATACTGTGTAAAAATCCCCCAGAGAAAAACTTATGAAGGCCGAAGGTCCACTTGATGGTTGGTGTCGATCCAGATGAAGAACAGCGGTTACCCGGGGCCGCTGGCCATAGCGCGGCCGACTTCGCATTAATGAGTCACCTAAAGGCCACGAAATACGCCACAACCTGTTGTTGTACAGAACTTTAGAAGTCACTCGGAATGGAAGAAAGTTTTGCCTTAACTCCACAGAAAGGGGATTTCATCTGAGCCTGAAACCCATAACACGAGAATCCTGGTTCGAAACTATCGTCGGAACCGTCGTCATCAAACAATGGCTGTTCCACGTCAGGTAGGAAGAGTTCGTGGGCACGAGGCCCTCCTGCACCAGCCGATCGTCGATTGATGAACGTTTAGCAACACGTTATTTTTTCTTCCTACGTTGGATTCCCCTCTGATCGGACTTGCCATGTTCGTTAAAAAAATACCAATCTGGGATTCACTGTGGGATCAGTCACGTCGTGTTTAACTTCAACGAAATCACAATCCTGGCACCTCCTTAAGATTCATGTTGATCTCCGGGTGTCAGCCGATGGCCACAAGAACCGATACATATCTTTTTTCCGTAAATGAACAAAGAAGCTTGCAATCAGAACACAAAAATGATGATTCTACCAGAGAACTTGTTCTCGCAGGAGAATCGAAGTTCAAGGAGTAGAATCCGACAAAACTGTGTTACCTATTCTACACAAATGGGATATCCTCTTGCTGTTGGCTGTAGGGCTTACCTATTTGAGAGGAGTGAGTGAGAACATTCAGAAAGTGCTCCAAAGAAGGGGTTTGAATCGTTTTTTAAGAATGTTAGGAATTTAAAGTCCTTGCTGAACAAACCGAATCGACAGGAAGTAGTGAAAAACTTCCGGTCTTAAGAAAAAAAAGAGATGGAAAGTGAATTGCGGATTGTCCACAATACACCTGAGGGAGTGTATCGAGTCCCATGTGGTGAGTGCGATAAAGTATATATTGGGGAGACACGCAAGGGCGTAGTTGAAAGAGTAAAGCAACGCATGGCGGATACCCGTAACAGAGTGGTTACCAGCAGCATCGTGACTCACAACATGGGCGCTGCTCACACGATAGCATGGGACAAAACATCAACCCTCCTAGTGTCCAATTCTTAAAATGACAGACAGTTGAGGGGGTTAGAGTCAATTGCTATCGAACATGAGTTATTGGCAGGGCAACCCCTCATGAATCTCCATGGGCCATCCTTTCCTGCAATTAAATACCTCGTCAGCAGAAGATTTGGAGAACAACTTACCTTTAAATGGCATCTGCAGCTTAGAGATGATCGTGGGCATCCTAAATACTGAGGGCCACAGACGCGTCAAGTTTGAATCGTTCTCGATTGAATTCGATCCATCTAAAGAGTGCATACAATTATGTAGACTGTAGTTCACACATTTCTTGCTGCCTGACGACGATAGGACTGAAAATATTTATTTTCGGGTAATGCCGATCGAAAATTCGCAATACTGATGTGATGAGTATTGACAGTTTTGAGTTTGGGCGTCATTTGTTTACTCGAAACTAAAATGTCGTGACCAATAGGCTATTGCCTGACCAGCTTCCACATCTCAATTTCGTATTCAAATTTCGTATTTAAATTCATTCTCGAATCACTTCGCACAAATCCAATTTGTTCCACAATCAGTGCCTTTATTTCAATTACTGCCTTATTACATCGTAATGCGAGACCGATCGGCCTCATTGCTCATAAGCCTAATCGCTGCCGTCTTTTAGGCCTAACCGCACTCGGCCCCGTCCGGCTGGCCCACCTGCCTCTGCAACGGGCGCTATTTACCAACAGAACTCCTCCTGGTATTATACCAGGTTTATCGCCATCACCATCAACCATGGTCACTCCCAAATACGTTCGACACTGAACGTGACATTTTTCAACCTCATGCGTACGAACTCGACCAACAAGACATCATTAGTCTGGACAACTTTTAGTTTCAGCATACAATATTAGTTCTGGCCAACGCCGTCACCAGGCCGTCTTCCCTCGGCCGCAAAAATGGAACGCCCCACAACCATCTCACACCGTCACTATCTATCTATCACTGCCATACTCCCCCGGAGCAGCAGGAAACATGGCATCGCCCGCCACGCACGGTGTTTTCTCGTTCATAGTTCGTACGCCGCCATTGTCAACGTTCCGCAAGTAACAAGTTGTTAAAAATTTATGTGTACGCCATATTTTTTGCCCAGCGCCATCGTATAACGCTCTACGAGTTATTATGTAACTCTGGAGTTATCGCATAACTCTCAAGGCATCTCCGAAACCCATTTATATGCCACAATTCATAAGCCTTTTCATTCTCAATATGTACATCACCGGATAATCGTGTAACCTCGAGGGTATCGTGTACCCTTTTTCTCGCTACGTTCTTATAGAGTTATAAGTTTTCTCTCTCTGCACATTCTCATACTTATTTCGACTAACTGTTTTTACATCTCTCTCCTGGGCCTCGCTTGCCTCAATTCACTCAGCGTCTCGAAGGCGACCGCATTATAAGTCGTTTTCATCACTTTGCGAAACACTATTCGCTGTAAACAGGCCTTTCTTTTCGCTGTAAACATTCCGCCGTTATTTCCAATTTAACTGTAAGGCGGTCAAGATTGAAACGATTAAATTAATGCGGCCAAGATTTAAAAATTATTCGTTTCATGTTCCACAGAACAAATTAATTAGTCCAACTTACGGCAGTCTCTGCAACTCGACCAATTCCCATAAACGCTGCTAGACGGAAACGCACCAATTTATAGACACGTCCGACGTGTGCAGTCGGCAGAAGAACAGTGAATAGGAATAGGGCGATAGAGGGAGTGGAAAGTGGGGTCAGGTGACGTAAAATTTGCATAAATTATAGTTGAATTGTATGCAAATTAAGTTAGATGACAAAGTGCCGACAGCAAGAGGATATCCCATTTGTGTAGAATAGGTAACACAGTGAGTCGGAGTCTGCGAATGAGAACCACAGAACACATACGATGAATAAAAAATCCTTAAAGAAAACACAGTGAGAGCACACAATCATGTCAGGCGCGTGGCCTGTCAAACGAAAAACTGACGATCAAGCAAATGGCGCTAGCGTTGTGCACGTGAATACGCCCTAGGGCAGACTGAGGAACGGTATGAAACTCTGAAGGTGTTTTGACACTGAATTGAGCATTTTAAATGATAAAAACTAGAAAAAAAGAAGTAATTTCATAATTACATAGCAGTGAAAAAGAACTTTTTGCAGGCCCCCAGTCTGGCCGGCTAAAAATGGTTTCTTTTTTGCCTAAAACATACTTAAACCTGATAATTTTAGCATTACATTGTCCCTAATGGAATGATCTCTGGCGGTTTTTCGGTTGTGTGTATCCGCCTGCTTGCATGCTCCCACTGCGTCTGCGCGACGCAGTCCTCCTGTATAGGAACATCATGGCCGATGTCGCCATTTATTTTCCTCTCAATCTGTCAGGAGGTGACTCGAGAGGGGAGGTAGGCGGGCCCTTGGTTAAGTATGTTTTAGGCAAAAAAGAAATGAAAATTTTAACTTGTTAAAATTAGTTTTTACTATCATAAAAATACTTACCTCCAGTCTACATGCTAAATTCGTTTAATTTTGCTTTTCCCATGCTCAACCACCCATAAATCCTGAATTTATGAATTTCAACGTCAGTTGCCCTCTTTTCCCGCTAGGCGCGCTACCAGCGCTGGTGCTGCAGCCGCCTGCCTCGTGGGAAAAACCCCATTCGCTTTTTGAACCTTTCTTGTTCGTTAGCGGGGAGGCAGGGCGGGTTCTACTGGAGGTAAGTATTTTTATGATAGTAAAAACTAATTTTAACAAGTTAAAATTTTCATTTCTTACTACAGTAAAACTCCGTTTATCCGCGCTCCGCTTATCCGCGACCTCCAATTATCCGTGCGAGATTTTTCCCTCCTCACCACTAGCCAAAATGGCGTCAAAACGTAAACGTGTTGTGCTTAGTGTAGAAACTAAATTGGCCATCGTCAATCGACTGAAGAAAGGAGCCACCATCAGTACTGTTTCTGCAGAATAGAACATCGGACAAACCACAGTTCGTAATATTAGAGATTCCGAAGATAAACTTCTCAACTTTGCAGCCAAGTTGGAGTCGACAGACGGCAGCAACAAACGTCAGGTGATGAGAACTGCCGAAGACGATCGCTTGGATACCGCAATGTACACGTGGTTTTTGCAAAAACGGAGCCAAGGTATACCGATTAGTGGGCCTATATTATAGGAACAAGCCATTCGTATGAACGAGCAACTAAACGGTAAACACGAATTTAAAGCAAGCCATGGCTGGCTCCGTAATTTTCAGCACCGCCATGGCCTGCACAATATAAGCACACAAGGGGAGAAACTCTCGGCCGACGTGCCTGCTGTCGAGCCGTTTATCGCCAAGTTCAATCGCCTAATTTCCCAAACAAACATTGTTGCTGCACAGCTCTATAACGCCGACGAAACTGGCCTAAATTGGAAATCCCTGCCCAACAATACTTTTGCAGCTAAAAGCGAAATTCATGCACCCGGATTTAAAATGCGTAAAGAGCGTTTAACAGCGTTAGTGTGTTCAAATGCATCCGGATCGCACAGGCTTCCTCTTGCCGTCATAGGAAAGGCAAAAAATCCCCGAGCTTTCAAAAATATGGCTCCTAATGCCTTACCTGTAAACTACTACAACCAACATTCTGCTTGGATGGATGCAGAATTTTTTTCTAAGTGGTTTAACAAAGAGTTTGTGCCGAAAGTCCGCGCTCACATGGATGAGTTAGGTCTAGCGCATCGTGCAATTCTGCTGCTCGATAACGCGCCAGCTCACCCTAACACGGAACTTTTAAAAACAGAAGACGGCAATATAGTTGCTTTATTTCTCCCAGCTAATACCACATCACTAATTCAGCCAATGGATCAAGGCGTTATTGCAACCATTAAACGTTTGTACAGGAAGCGATTGATCCGAAAATTACTAGAAGACGACGACAATTCAGTGGAAGCAATGCTGAATTTTTGGCGTAAATTAAATATTAAAGATGCAATCTTTATGGTGGCCGAATCATGGAACGAAGTTAAAACGGACAAACTACGCAAGTGCTGGGGCAAATTAAAACTTTAAGTCGAAAATGCAGGCCACGTGTTCGGCGTAGCTGAAGAGAGCGATGCATCCACCAGCACAATTTCTGACGAAATGAACAGCGCATGCGCAAGTGAAAACGAGATCGCGTGGCACGAGTTATTCGGAGAGTTGCCAGGAAGTGACGTCACCAACGATGACATCAACGAATGGCTGACTTCCGACGAAGCCGATCCGGGATGGCAGATTTTATCGGACGATGAAATTGTGCAACAGTGTACGACAGTAGACAATCGGGAAAGCGAAGATGACGAAAGTGACGATGAGACCATTGAAAAAACACAATTCACGAACGGTGAAGCATTTGAAATGGCCGACAAGCTGATGCGTTGGTATGAACAGCAGCCAGACGCAAGCGCTACGGACATGATGATACTAAAACGTATCAGAGACCAAGCAGCAACGAAACGAATGTTGAGCCTCGAACAAAAAAAGATTTTTGATTTCTTTAATTAAAGTACACTAACTGCATTTAAAAAAATATATATGGTTAAGCTAGGCACAGTAATGTGAATTGAAAGAAATAAAAGTATTAACAACGTTCTTTACTAAATGTTTTATGTCGTAAGGTAGCCTAAGCAACAGAGAATTAGTGCACCACTCTAGTTATCCGCGAATTTCGTTATCCGCGCTCGTGTTGGTCCCAATTAGCGCGGATAATTGGAGTTTTACTGTATCTGCAAAATACTTACCTCCAGTCTACATGCTGACTTTGTCGGAAAGGCGGCGGACAACTAACAAAAAAGGTTAAGTACAAAGTAAAAAATTTTCCACTAAGTCCAACAACCTTAATCAGTCAACTCACCTCAATGTGTTGTCTTGATGTTCGAGTCTCCTCCCTCTCTCGTTCTTTGGTTTTCGGCGTTATGGTTTTTCTGCCTGCCGAAACTATGCGATATGGCTTTCCTCTGGTGTGCGTTTCTCTCTCGTGTCCGCAATTCTCTAGAGCGCACTGCCAATATCGCTTTCCACCTGCGTTCGTCTGTCACTGGTTGGTCTTCCGCACTGTCGTCTGCCGGTTTTGTTTTGACCCGGCGACCACGTGCTGTTTGACGACGTTACGTCCACTCTCACCACAGGTTTCCCTCAGATAATGCTTAATGAAGGTGTTCCTGCTCCTCCACGATCCCGCTGCTACAACTTCGTCTAACGGGGTCCAGCAGCCGTATGCCCATGAGGCCGATAGTGCCCTGAGTTCATGTGCCCGAATCGCACTTGGGACGTCCGGGTGTTCCGGGCTCGGTTCATACGCCCTCTTGATCACCTGGCATATCCAACTTCCAAGTTTAAAGGGGGTTACCCGTTTGTTTAATACTTCGCCTGAAGCAGAGTCCACGTCCAGAAACAGCGGTGTGTATCCTGTTCCTTGTCTCGCTTTCTGTATTGATGTAGAAGTCTTGTCAATGTAGTATCGGAGTGCTCTTATTGGACATTGTGGTTCACTGCTCCGTTCTCCAGACTTCGTCTCCCCCAAGGCGAGGATCACAACAGGTTTCTGTGCGACGTCCGGTCTGGAATTCTTCGCCTGGAAACAAGCCGGGAAGACCAGTGAGACTGAGGACCAGTCTCTGGCAAAACGAAGGAAACCATCGTCTCTAGCGAAAGCTGCCAACTCGCTTTGGCGTGCTGCCGACGCCAGTGCCACTAAAAACACCTCTTCTGAGTAAGTAGTATTGCATTTGCACTATGGAGTGGTTCATAAGGTAGTTTTGTTAAACTATCCAACACAAGAGGGAGATTCCATGTAGGGAACAACTTCTTTGTCCTCGGTCTAGCTTCTTCGAATGAATAGATCATTTGCGAGATCCTGGGGTACGTCCCGACGGACGACTTGCCTAAGCAGGTCAGTACGGAGTTTACTGCTGCCCGATAGCCCTTGATGGAAGTTGGGGAAAGGCCTTTTTGAAACAGTTCTTCCAGAAATTGTGACCACGTCACCACCGGGGGTCACATGGGTCACAGCCTTGTTCAGTCGACCACTTGAACCATCGTCTCCATTTTGCTTTCGTACATCTAACTGTCGAGCTCCGGACGCACTGTAGGAGTCTGTTCGTGACTTCCTCTGAGAAACCTTCACGCGTCAGGTGTCCCCGTAAAGTCTCCACCCGTGAAGATGAAGCACCTCCGGGGACGGGTGGATCGTCCTCCCGCGGTTTTGAGACAGGAATCGGGGGGTTAATGGTAGACGAATCGGATCTTCTTTCGCCAGTTCTAGTAGGTCTGGGAACCACGTCGCGACTGGCCACAACGGTGCAACAAGAATGTATGAAGCTGAATCCTCTCTGATCTTGTTCAGAACGAGTTGGAGAAGGCAGAAAGGTGGGAACGAACGCGTATGCATCCATCCCTTTCCATGGAATGGAAAAAGCATCTGTAGCCCATGCTAGATGGTCCGGGAAGGGGGACACAAAGTTCCTCAATTGCGAGTTGTTTCTTGTCGCGAACAGGTCGACCATCGGGGTTCCCCATGTTGCAAAAAGACCACGACACACATTTGGGTCGAGCTGCCATTCCGTCGTAGGCATTTCGTTCTTCCTGGAGAGCCCGTCGGCCCATACATTGAGCCTCCCCGGAATGTGTCTGGGTATCAGAGTGATCCTGAAGTCCTCGCAGAGTTGCATTAGTAGCGATGTTTCTTGCATCAAGGTTTTGGAGTGTGTCCCCCCTCCCCGACGGATGTAGGCTACAGCCGTAGAGTTGTCGGACATCACGCCGATGTTCATTCCAGAGATTTCCTTTTTCCAACAGTGAACTGCGTTCCTGACAGCTCTCAATTCTAATACGTTGATGTGTAGACCGCTTTCCGCTGTCGTCCAAATTCCTGCCTCTGTCCAATCTCCCAGATGGGCTCCCCACCCTGTGGATGACGCATCCGAGAAGAGGAGCAACTCTGGACTTTCTTCCTTCAAAGGCACACCCACCTGGAGGTTTTCCGTTGACATCCACCATGTCATGTCTGGAAAGTTGTGAAGAAGTACCACGTTGTTCCAAGACTTCCTTTGGTTCCATTCTTCTTTTCTGAACCAGTGGATGGGTTTCACTTTCCACTGGCCCAGAGGTACCAATGTTGCATTGGAATCTAGCATACCGATTGTCGATGCGAGTTCCTTTGCTGACGTCTCCGTCCTGGTGTGGAGGTTCCGTAGGGAGGCTACTGTTTTCTCCACTCTCTCTTGTGAGGGCCGGACCTTGCACGTTACCAAGTTGAAATCTATCCCGAGGAACACGAACAATTGGCTGGGGGTAAGTCTTGACTTTTCCCAGTTTATCCCCAGTCCAAGAGTACGAAACAACTGTATGCACCTGTTCATCTGGATTATAAGTATGTTTGGCGACAGGTGGCGGAGTAGCCAATCGTCCAAGTACGCGTGTACTTTTATCATCTCCTGGTGGAGTTTCGCGAGAACAGGACGCAGGATCCGGGTGAAAACTTGGGGCGCTGTAGACAACCCGAATGGTAGGGTTGTAAATTGAAACGATGTTCCTTCGCACATGAACCTGAAGAGGTGTCGAACTGCGGGGTGTAGCGGGACGTGGAGGTACGCGTCTTCGAGGTCTAGAGAGACAGTGTATTCCTTGCTCCGTAGCGCCTCGCGAATCCTCCCGATTGTCTCCATCTTGAATTTCTCTTTCTGTATATGGCGATTCAGCAGACGAAGGTTGAAAATCAGCCGGGTCCCCCCCCCCTTCTTCGGGATGACCCTCACCGGGCTCCAGAAACCTTTGGAACCTGGTGGAGACTTCTCGATCGCCCCTTTCTGAAGAAGCTTCTCCACTTCCATGCGAAGGTCCGGGGTCTTGATGTCCTGACACGCCATCCCAGGTGCCTTGTCGGAGAGCTTTGGTGACGAGATTAGGGGGGGGTGGCACCCGAACTTGATTGTTTCCAAGATGAATGCATCGTCCGTAATCTTCTCCCAGTTGCTGAGGTGTTTCGCCAGTCTCCCCCCCACCTGACAGTGAATGGGGAGAGACCGCCCGGGGTGGGCGTCAAGCTTGCTGTTGGCTCTCCTCCCTCTTCCTCGGGATGCGCCTCTACCTCTCTGTTGTCATTTGCCTCTCTGTTGACCGGGATTGTCCCGAAAGGGCTGCAGGTCCATTCTCCTCTCCCAAATCCCCTCCCCTTACCATCTTGGGGGTAGTGCGGGTAGTTGGGAAAAATCCTGCTTGAAGGCCTGGTCCTAATCCGACTCCCTCTGGCACCCGAGGCCCCCGCGTGAGGTGGTCTGGTCTTCTCTTTCAGTTCTGGGGCTAGTTGAAGGAGTTTTCCTCCGAACACCTCCGTCGACCCGTGTATTGGCGTCAACCTTAACTGGCCGGCAACGTCCGTGGGGATGTTTGACCCAGTTTCGAGCAGCGCATCCCTCTTCCGAAAAACCGAGTTTAAAAGGAGCCGCGACGACGAGTTCAGGCTGTCCCGTTGAAACGACGAGGCCCGTTTCATCATGTGGAGGCACTCCTTTACAGTTTGATTTTCCCTGAGAGAGGGTACTTCAGCCACCGAGGCTCTTGAGAGCTGCCGTAGATGCGGAGTAGGCTAGTTCCGCATGCGAATTAGCGCGAATGCTGCAACGTAGTAGTATCTCATCCTCGTCGAATTGCTGCATTGGTGTGCGGATGAACAGTGGGGTCCGGATGGTAGAGTCCAACTCAAGGTTCATTTTCTCTGGGAAGTACTCTGCCTCAGGGAAGGTGGAATACCGCTTCTTGGATGGGGCACCTTTTCCCATTGACCTGAAGAAAAATTTCGTCATAGCCGGGTCGTGGGGAGGAAGAGGCTTCGAAATCGAAATTGGCTGTCCGCTCTTCCGCGTTGAGCAACTGGCGGAACCCAACCGCCGACTGAGGAAGGTGAAGGGGTGGGTCCTTGGTCGCCCCCGAATTCGCGAGCGTTTCGAGAGGCGGGTCGTCCAGATTAAGTTCCACTGGGGTCGCTTCCTTGCAGAACCTGGTCTCCTTAAGGTGTTTGAACACGAAACCAGCAAATTGTTTCCAATGGATGAGTCCAGGTCCTTCCTCGAAGGGGTCGTCGTTGTCGGTCGATTCTGGAGTGGGGGGGGGGGGCGTGATGCGACCGATTCCCGCCACTGTTTTCTTGATCACGTTGTTCATCCCCAAAGCTTCTCTCTTCCATGAACACGTCATCCTCATTGAACACCACCTTCTTCCGTTTTGCCTCCGGCGACAGGGAACCACGATCGCATTCCCGTTTGTGTGTAGCAGAGTTACTCCTAGCAAAGTGGTCTTGGTAGTAGAACTGGCCATCCCCATAATTGTCGTCCCCTTCTTCCTCATAAAAATCCTGTTCCCTGACTAGTGGAAGAACCGCTCTAACCGGTGAAAAATGGTGATCTGTGGATGTTCGGGGATGTTCGGGGAAGTCCGGGGATATCCGGCGATGTCAGGAGAAGCCTGGTGAAAAATCGCGAACAGGCGAACTGCGATCCTTTTCGCTGTACATAGGTTGACGTCGGGTTGGTAGATGTTCGCGAGGTCCCTGATCACCACGAACTGCATGTGAGCCGCGATCCGCCCGTGAGCTGCGATCGATGTGCGGTCTGCGATCGTCGTGCGAACTGCGATCGCCGTGCAGACTGCGATCCCTGGAATAACTGCGATCCGCCAAACTGGTTTCATTTCTACGTGGGCTGCGATCGTGATCGCTGCGAACTGGCGAACCGTGTAGATAGCTCGCCTTGCTGAGTACGGGATCCACCGTGTCAGTATCTAAATCCACTCTACACGCCCTCCCGCTGACCCTTTTCTTGGGCGCGGGCAGGGTTTTTTTTGACCCGTGCCGATTATCCTCACGTTGGCCTTCCCTTTTCTCGGGGGCTGAACGTGTTTCCTTCATTTTTGGCACATTTTTATCCTGTCCGCTAACCCTTTTCTCGGGCGCTGACGGATTGGTCAAATTTTTGGGCTTGCTATTATCGTGTCCGCTAGCCCTTTTCTCGGGTGCTGACAGATCGCCCTGAGCTTTTCCACCACTCACTTGTCCACTGTTCTTTTTAACAGTCGTGCTCTTAGAATGTTTACCTTCCCCCTTTTCCTTTCGTGAGACGAGACGGCACTGTGGCGAGCTGGACTGTCCCTTGAACTAGCCTCCGTCTTTCCGTCGCACGGCCTCGGCTTACTCTGTAGCCACTGCCCGGCGAACCACACGTCCGGATCGCCGGCGAACCCTTAGTCTCGTGCTCCTCCAGAGATTTGACAAGGATTGCAGTCGATCCCTCTACATGAACTGATAAGTCGCTGTTCAAGAGTACATTCTGCTCACCATATTCCTTAATGGGTGCGTCCGACATCGGTTCTGAAATCACACAAGACTCTGTGTGGGAAGTCATTGCAGCACTGGCACCAAAACTGTTGCTTGAAAATCCTTGCTGGGCTATCAACGCGTTCACCGTCGACACTAGTCCCGCGATGGATCCCAATACCTCACCTCGAAACTCCCCAATTTTCGTGTCCACGTGAGATAGCACCGCAGTGCTCACTTTTTGTATAACTTTGTCCTCCATATCGGCCTTCCGATCAGAAACGATCGATTTAGCCGTGTCACGGGCCGCCGTCACCATAGCCCCCAACGAACCCTGCGGGTAAACAGATTTTTCACCGAGTGGAAAACCGTCAAATTCCGATGACGAATCGGTTGCACTAACCACTAATTCTTCTACGAAGATCGGCGCCTGAGGGTCCTTGGCCATTTCAGCTAGTCTCCGATCGAGGGAAAAATGTTCTTTCTTTTGCCTTTTCTTGACTTGTTCTAGTTTCTGATCGGATCGTCTCCACGTCCATAGAATGCGCTTCACGGAGTTTGGGTTGTGAGCTTCGCAAATATTGCATTTTTCGTTACCAAAATCAGAAATCCTACACCTCCTGCATAAAGGATGGAGATCTAAAGGTGTTTTCTGGTGCGTTCACGAAGCAAAATCACCATCCTTAAGTAGTTCGTCAATCCTAGCAAGTTCGTCCTCACTATTGTGGTCCGCCATTTCTTTGTAGGGAAAAAAAGCACAACCTCACTCGTGCGTGCTCACAAACGAATGGGGTTTTCCCCACGAGGCAGGCGGCTGCAGCGCCAGCGCTGGTAGCGCGCCTAGCGGGAAAAGATGGCAACTGACGTTGAAATTCATAAATTCAGGATTTATGGGTGGTTGAGCATGGGAAAAGCAACTTTAAACGAATTTAGCATGTAGACTGGAGGTAAGTATTTTGCAGATAGTAAGAAACCATTTTTAGCCGGCCAGACTGGGGGTCGACAAAATGTTTGTGCCAAACATACTTAACCTGATAATTTTAGCATTATCAGGAGACCTCGTCAAAGCTTGGT
Organism: Lithobius niger; assembly: GCA_023313725.1. Lineage (NCBI taxonomy): Eukaryota > Metazoa > Arthropoda > Chilopoda > Lithobiomorpha > Lithobiidae > Lithobius > Lithobius niger. The sequence continues at coordinate 149,261 of JAHWFP010033101.1, forward strand.
GGCGGGCACCGATCTGACGGGGCGCCCGGGGATGCAAGCAGGCTTCCCCCAAAAAATTTCGGCGAATTTCGCACTTCATTCAGAACATTTATGTTGTGAGGCAGGAATTTGGTTCTCATTCGGAAGGTATGGTGGCCTTGGAATGGATAGTTGCTTAAGGGATCTTGCTTCCATCTAAGGTGGTTTGCTTCCTTCTATGGGTGGCTTGTTTACATCTGGGATGGCTTGCTTCTGCTTCGTTCTGATTGTGCTTAAGAGGGCTTGACAACAGTTCTGGCTACGACGATTGGACCCAGCCAGTGTAGTCCCTTCTCTTTGCTTGACATGTTCCTCAGGTAGTGGGTGGTAGGTGTCGTTGAGTGACGCTAGGAAGCCGCCTGTAGGAATTCTTCTAATGGAATGGCATTATGGGGTGCCCATGATGTTGAAATCGTTGTGAGGTCGTGTGCTGTTGCTGTTTCCCTTAGGTTGGCTTTGTCGTTGGTGACTTTGATTGATTTTTTTTTTTCAGTGAGCGATCATTGTAGCTAAGGTTTCTCCTGTTTGTGAGCCTCTAGGCAGGAAAAGTAGGTTTCCGTTTATTGGTATGTTCTCGTGTGGGTTCGGGTGAGGGTTGAGACGGAGGGCTCGGACGGAGCAGTTTTCAAGCGTTCAGGCTCGGAATCCCGAATTTGGGTGAAGGGTTACTGATGAGAAGTCTGGTCAGAAGGAGCTTTGAGGAAGAGAAGGCTTTGGCTTCCTAGGCTTTTCCAGTACCTGTAGAGGGAGACTGAATCGTGGGAACAGGTCTACGTAAAGGTTGTGTAGTGGATGTGTCTTGGTGAAAGTCGAGACGAGCGGCTCGAGGTGGAGACGTTGTTTGTGTTGAAAACCTCACTCAAACCGTGGTTCTAGCTTCGAATGCGATGAGTGTTGACAGCAATGGTCGTCTTTGGTCTTCACTTGAACGTGGGTTATCCGTGGTGGAGATGTTGGAAGAGCAGATGGCGTCATCCGTGTGACTATTTTACTCAATGTGGGTTTAGCCATGTTTGAGACGAGCACCGGTTGGATTTGCATTAGGTGTCTTTTTCTTTTTTCCCAGGACGTGGGGACAGCTGTGGTTGAGACAATTTGGGCGAGGTGAAAAACGTCATCTTTGTTGACTCTTCCCTCAAAACGTGGATTTTTTTTCTTCTTTTTTTTTAGTCACGGATGAGACGAGCAGCAGTGTAGACTGTTGTTGTTGTCTTGATTTTTGTTCGAGACTTGAGGCTAGCGACGTGGGGTCAATTTCGGTCGAGACGAGCGGCGAGAAGGGCAACGTCTTTGATTTTGTCTCCCCTCAGAAGGTGGGTTTTCGCCACGGATGTGACGTGCATCTGTGGATGACAACTGTTGTCTTTCTTTCACTTGAGACGTGGGGTCAGCCTTGATCGAGACGAGCGACCAGGGATGTAACGGTTTCCGACTTCACCCTTCACTCAAAACGTGGGTTTTTTCCACGAATGAGGCGAGCATTAGTGTAGACAGCAACTGTTGTCTTGATCTTCACTCGAGACATGGGGTAGCCATAGTCAAGACGAGCAGCAACGGCGGTAAACGACTTCTGACTTGACTCTTCGTTCAAACGTGGGTTCTAGCCACGAATGAGGCGAGCATCAGTGTGGACAGCAACTGATGTCTTGAATTTCACTCGAGACGTGGTCGAGAAGCACAGCAAGGAATGTGAACGGCTTCCGATTTCCCTCTTCATTCAAAGCGTGGGTTTTTCAGTTACGAATAAGGCGAGCATAAGTGTAGACAACAACTGATGTCTTGATCTTCACTCGAGACGTGGGGTTAGCCACTGTCGAGACGAGCAGCAGTGTGGGCAGCAACTGATGTCTTGATTGCCGTTTGAGACGTGTGGTCAGCCATGGTCGAGACAGGCCGGGAGATATGCAAACGGCTCCCGTCTTGGATCACTCACAACGTGGGTTCTGGCTACGAATGAGACGAGTAGTAGTGGATAGCAACTGTTGTCTTGATTTTCGCTTGAGACGTGGGGCCAGTCATGGACGAGACAATCAACAAGAGGTGTCAGCGGCTTCCGTCTTCGTTCACCCAGAACGTGGGTTCTAGCCACGAGTGGGACGAGCAGCAGTAGACAGTAACAGGTGACTTGATTTTCAGTCGGCACGTGGGGTCAGCCATAGTCGAGACAAGCAGTTATTTCTTTCGTCTTGGTTCTTCACTCCAAACGTGGGATTTAGCCACGAGTGAGACGAGTAGCAGTAGACAGCAATAGGTGACTTGATTTTCACTCGAGACGTGGGGTTAGCCACGGTCGAGACGAACAGCAAGAGGTGCAAACGGCTTCCGTCTTGGTTCACTTAAAACGTGGGTTCTAGCCACGTGTGAGACGAGCAGCAGTAAACAGCAATAGGTGACATGATTTTCACTCGAGACGTGGGGTCAGCCACGGTCGAAACAGCAGCAAGAGGAGCGAACGCTTTCCGTCTTGGTTCACTACTTCGGTTGTTGGCTCTTCACACGAAGGAGGCCTTGAGTCTTGACATAGTTGTTTGCTTTAGAACTTGATAGACACAACTTCGTGTAAAGAAGCTTGGTCGCAAATACGATCGTGGTGAAAACTCTTGGGGCAGCGTTCAAGGCGAATGGCAGTCAGCAGAATTCGTAGACTTGATCGAATTGTTTCCAGCGATTCCATATTGAAGTGCTGTAAATAACCTCGGCCTGGATTATAGTGTTGGATGATCGTCTCTTTCGCGACAAGGAGTGCGATCTAGATTCGGTTGAGGCTGCGTTAACAGCCAATCCGGAACCAGGGTCGGGAACGGAAGGGTAGGATGTCAAAACGAGGCTTGAGCTTTCGAGCCAAATCCCAGAGAAGCTGCTTTCGCGATAAGAAGCGTTGCTGGGGAATGTTATGTCGCGAAAGGTTGCGGAAGGACGCAAGAGTTCCGTGGCGATGGAATGTTCCCGTAGAAAGGCAGTGGTGACATAGGCCATTGAAACGTAGTAAAAACAGCAACGACGAAGATGCGTTCAGTGAGGCGTTGTATTTTGTGTTTGAACTGCATGCAAAGAAAGATCCCCGTTGCTGTAAAAAGAACTCGACCGTGGGTGGCCGGCAGAGAAGAAGCGTCAGCGTCAGTGTCAGTGTCGTGAAAAGGGCAATGTGTTACTGTGATTAGTGGCATGGAGACGCCGGCGTTCAGCGGTGGTTAAGGCAGGAAGCCGAAGCGTGGGGGTGTGGCTTGATTTACGGCCGGGGTGAGGTGCAGGCGGGTCCCCGGGAGTGGACGGCTTTGCAACATCTTGTGTCGTGAAAGCAATTGTCGTGAAGCAGTTGTCGGGAAAGCAGGTGTCGCGAAGGCAGGTGTCGTGAAAGCAAGTGTCGTGAAGGGGGAAGGCGCCGAACGCCTGCGTTGTTTAGCTCCAGGTGGAGGGCCGGACGAGTGGCGTTTGCGGCCGTCTTGACTTGTAGTCGAAGCGACCCAGTCTTGAGTGTCGGTACGTTTCATGGATGAGGTGCAAGATGGTGGTGGCAAGGATTGCGTTCGGGAGCAGGCGGGCAGCTGGCTGACAACGGTGGGCGTTGTCGTTGCCATACAGGAAACGAAGGGAGTTGTTGCGAAGGGGCGACACTGACAACCGACCGAAACATACCGACAGTGCCAAGCGGTCGTCCCAGCCGACGAGAGTGGGTCGTTCTCGGAAGACAACGGGAGGGAGCCACGATGACTTCTTTTCCAGCGATGAAGGCTGTCATGGAGGTCTGTTGGTCCATGGAGTTGCAAGGAGATTTCGTCATTTGCGACATAGGCGTTCTGGTCTGGGCCTGTCGCGCGGTGGACACGATAGTCAGATGCCCGTTCTGGAGTTGTAAAAGCGTCTTGTAGCTTCCTTTTCCCTTCCCGGAAGAGGGCCTTGGCTTGCCGGAGGTATTCCTCGAGGGCTGCAAGGTCAGGCGGTGGGTGAGGCAGGCAGCCGGAACGTGGGGGAGTGTTGCAGCATCTTGTGTCGCGAAAGTAGTTGTCGCGAAGTAGGGGTCGTGGCGAACAAGGTGCGGACAAGTGGCATTTGCGGCTCTCTTGGCTTGTAGTCGAAGCGACCCAGTGTTGAGTGTCGGCGCATTTCATGGGTGAGGAGAAAAACGGCTGAGGCAAGCATTGCGATCCTGCGTGGAAGTGGGTTGCACCCGGGAGACAACGGGGGGGAACCACGATGACTTCATGTCCAACGAAGGAAGATGTCGCGAAGGGGCGACATGGGCAATCAGCCGAGTGATGCGGCCGGGCCTAGCGGTCGTCCCAGCTGACGGAAGTGGGTCGAACCCGGGAGACAACGGGAGGGAGCCACGATGACTTCTTTTCCCACGATGAAGGAGAAGGATCCGAAGCCGCCTCGCAGCTTGAGGCAAAAAGATGTCGCGAAAGCGAAAGTCCAATTCCAGAGACCGACGGAATGAAGTGAACCGTGGAGGAAAATGAATGGCGACATCGGCCATGATGGCGCTTTATATACAGGAGGACTGCGTCGCGCAGACGCAGTGGGAGCATGCAAGCAGGTGGATACACACAACCAAAAAACCTCCAGAGATCATTACAATGAGGACAATTTAATGCTAAAATTATCAGGTTAAGTATGTTTGGCAAATAAGAAATAACATTTTCGAAAATCGTTATTTTGTTTTGAACGAACTTTCTAGACAATTGCTAAAACCTCTAACTTTACCAAGTTTCCCAGGCTTGCCCTACACCTCCGATTAGTTGATTACAACATTATTTTAATGGCAATTCAATGATTTTCAACAAGAATCCATTTAGGGCTTCAATAATTTTTTTATGACCACTACACAAATAATATGGAAAAACTGGTTGCAAACAAGTGCTTCAGTGTAGCTGCAAACAACGGATTAAAAATACTCACCTCGTTGATAAATTTGCTTATAATAATGGATGGGCGCTTGCCTTCATGAATGGCTTGATGCATTAATTCTTCCAACACCCTTGCGTCAGCCGCATTGTCGACGCAGTAAGACTTTAATAAGGCAGACAAGCACGTTTCAATTGGCAAAGCCAAACTGGGATCTTTTAGCTTTACATGAGCCCCTGCAACACGGTAATGCAAGTTGTCAACAGGCTACAGGAGTAAAAATACTTCCCACTAAACAAAGGTACATGATGAAAATAAGAGGAAGAGAAAAATGAAAGCTTCATAACTGTAAAATATAATCTGCACTTTAAGGTGAGAGAATTTTAAGAAAAAAGTCCTAAATACCAGGCACGGCTGGTTAATTTTGGTTTCTATGGCCTTATGAAAACATACATACATTACCTAATATTTAGCATTGTGGTGATAAGATCCCGACCAGCATGGAAGACAGAACGACATTCCGGCGATGAATATGGAATGGTTCCGCCGCAGGTCAGGCATGGGGCAAATGCGAGCGACGGTGGCGCTAAGTGGTGACGAGATCCCGGCCAGCATGGAAGAGAGGAAGACATTCCAGAGATGGAATGGTTCCGCCGCAGGTCAGACATGGGGCGAATGCAAATGATGGTGGCGCTGTGTGCTGACGAAGAGCACAGCCAGTCTGGAAGACAGCGGCCTTCATTGTGGTGCAGAAAGCGAATGTCCGCAGTCATAGGAATGGAAGCTGACGGAAAACGCAGGTGTCCCCAAGAGCAGCGTCAGGCAAAGCAAAGAACAGTTGATCATCAGATAGGAGAAATAGTTTAAGGAAGATAAGCTGTTGTTCCATTTTTTGTCTCGTCATTCGTCAGGTTGCGATTGAGATGAGAGTGATGGCAGAGATGACGTCAGCGGTTTTCCGAGTTGAATGTCAAGAAGTGGGTCTTGGCGTGGCCACAGCTGAGGCTGGTTTGGCGTTTGGACATGTGCCGGGGTGGAGAATGTGGGAAGCTTGCGTGGATCCGTGCTGCTTAAGAACAAGGGTGCTGGTCTGGTTTGATCAAAACGAGCTGTTGATTTTAAAAACCACAATCTTCTTCAATCTTCGCACAATTTCATACAT
>JAHWFP010033101.1:155685-179409 GCA_023313725.1 Lithobius niger
CATAGTATTGGTAATGATGTTTTTAGTGGAATTCGGGAGGCATATTCCCAACGGATTTTGAAGAAAGTTAGGACACTGGTCAAGTCTAGAGACAGTATTTCAAGGTTTGAGGGGCATCTAGCCTTCAATTTGGCTTGTAAGAGGGAACGTATAGTTCCAATGAGTTTGACAGTTAAACCCAAAGCAGGAGGTGTGCGCGGTCGCGCCATTGCCATGCACACAAGTTTTCAGTTTTTGGTGGCCAGGATAAGTGATTGTCACGCCCATCTTCGGCAGTTGCGCACAAATGTTGTGATGTTAGAAGGGAGTCTGAGGAGTTGTCTAAGTGCTGAGTGGTTCAAGAAAGTGCTGGATTTCATCGAGATTAGAGTTAGAAGGACTGGTGAGCAAACAACTGAAAGACATATTAGGAAACTGGAAAAGATGGGAGTACATCGGTTGTCCTATCTGGGGGCCTTGCGTGGTAGGAGCTGTGAAAACAGGGGTGATGTGAGACGTCAGTCATGGGAGGAAAGTCCAAATCGTGTTGGTAAAGAGGTGTGCTCCAGTGAGAGAGTAGTGGACGGCACTGTTGAGCGGTGTGCTCCGGAGGTGGTGATTATCCGTTTGTGGTGAACCAGTCAGGGGAGGAGCTGTCAAAAGCTGAGATGAGTGTTCTCAACTTGGACATGAAATTTGTGCCAGTGGAACCGGGGGGCAGCCTTGATGTACGTTCTAACTTAATAGCGGATGTGGGGCTACTGCTATCCAACTACACGTTGTCACCGGAGATGAGACTGAAGATGCAACAGATGGTAGTTAAGAAGCCACCCAAGGTAAAGCCCAACATTAGTGTCGAACAAGCGAGAGCAATCAGGAGTCTGAGGAATAATGAGAGGATAGCTATCTGCAAGGCCGACAAGGCTAATATGACTGTGGTGTTGGCAAAGAGTGATCATGATGAAAGAGTAGTGAAGGACATAGTGGAGTCGGGGATGTATCGGGCGACTGAAGAGAATGTGGGGAATCGACCCATGTTGGACTTGGTGTTAAGTTTGGAGCGGTTGAAAAAAGAAGGGCACCTTTCCAATGAAGAGTTGAAAAAACTGACACCGAAACACCCACAATGCCTTCCTACCATATTCGCCCAAGTTAAGACCCACAAGGAGGGCGCCCCCTTACGGCTTATAACATCAGCGAAAGGGGGTATGGCACAACAACTTGACTGGGTGGTAGCTGACAGACTGCGGAAGTATGTTGGAGGGCCAAGCAGACTGAGAAAGACGGAAGACTTGCTAGAAGAATTAAAGGGACTGGAAGTAGAGAAAGATGAATTGATGGTGTCATTTGACGTGGTTAAGTTATTTCCAAGCTTGTCTCACAGGATGATTCTTGATATGTTGGCGTTGTCAAAGAAGCGAATGAAGATCCCGAGGGTGGAGTATGAGAAAGATAGGGCTATCCTGAAAGTTCTTTTGGCATCCATTTATGTTGAGTTTGGGGGTAAGACGTATTGGCAGTTTAAAGGAGCCCCTATGGGGTACTCCAGCTCCCCGATAATCGCCGAAATGATTTTGCAACATCTGGATTCGATGGTACTGGCTGGGGAGCTGGGAGTGAGAATTTGGAAGCGTTTTGTAGATGATGTCTTTGCTGTGTTGAAGAAAAATTCATTGGCGAAGGTGCTGGAGAAAGTCAACAACTGGCGTAGCGATTTATCCTTCACAGTGGAAGAAGAAGTCGACGGTGAGCTCCCCTTTCTTGACATTCTGGTGAAGAGAGTTGAAGGGACGAAGAGAGTAGAGTATCAGCCATACAAGAAACCGATGGCTACGAAGAGGGGAATACCATACAACTCAGGCCACCCAAGTGAACAACTGAACGCAATTGCACAGAACGAATTTGTGAGGCTTATCCGTAACTCGACGAATTTGGAAGTAGCAGGTCCACACCTATACGAGGCAAAAGGCAAGTTTCTTCAACTGGGCTACCCAGCCGGACTGCTGAATAGAATGAAGAAAAAGGCTATTTGTATTGTTGCGACAGAGAGGAAGAATGCCGATAGAGTACGCGTGAAGGAGAGTGTTTCAAAGGTAGATAGTCCGATTGTAAGCCTTACCTACCTGGAAGGTGTGAGTGGTCCGATATGTGAAATCTTGTGTCGTAGTGGCTTTAAAACCTACCTGCGGAATGTAAAAGGACTAAGAAAACGTTTAGGAAAGAAAGTGCCTCCAGTTGCTGTTGAAGCGGAACGGGTGACTCAGAAGACAAAGAATGACGCTTTGATGGGAAATGTGACCGATACTAAGGAAGGTGTGTACAGAGTACCGTGCAAGGGATGCAGTGCAGTGTATGTCGGAGAGACGAGGAAAGGCGTGAGAACAAGACTGGGACAGCATATGGACAATGTCAGGAGAGGAGTGCAGGATAATGGCATTGCGCTCCACTTTGCTGCCACTGAGCACGAGATTGATTGGGAGAAAGCCACGACGCTCATCCGCTCAAACTCTGCACGCGACAGCCATCTAAGGTGCCTGGAATCCATTGCTATACAACACCATGAGCAGAATGGATTCCAACTTATGAATATTCAGGGCCCTTCATACCCAAATGTGAGACACCTTGTGGGGAGGGACTTGAGTGAGCAGTTAGCGCGGTGTTGGAGAGCTAGTAGCAGCAAGAAGGGCCCACTACCTTCTAAAGACAGCATGAATGGTCCACTATCTTGTAAATACAGGAGGCTACGTGTTCTGCCAAATTCAAATTCTGGCAAACAGCAAGAATGTGACCAGGATCCTAATTTTTCCTTTGAAGTGCCTGATGATGACAGTAGCATTGCTGTCGAAAATTAGCAAGACTCTGTGAGTGTCTTATGTATGAAATTGTGCGAAGATTGAAGAAGATTGTGGTTTTTAAAATTATTCAAATGTTTCATAGTATTGGTAATGATGTTTTTAGTGGAGCTGTTGATTTGAATCGTGATTCGTCTCGTGCCTAGTTACGATCAAGGAAGGATGCTTGGTTTGAGGATATTGGTGTTTTTATGGGGCAACCCCTGAAAATGGTGCTGGTGTCGTCATGAATGAAGCCACAAGGTGGAGATCAGGAGTCTCGTCATGTGCGTAGTTAAGAGTGAGACGAAGTGCTAGGGCAGAAGACGTTGCGTGTCTGGGCTTAATCAAAACGTGGGAGTCACCACACGTGAGACAAGCTGGAAGAGTAGAAGATGAAGAGGTGATGGTGGTTGAGGGATCGAGGCCAACAGCAAGCCCGTGGAGCCTAGCAAATGATGGGTAGGGCGTATTGCTATGGTAAGGGAGAAAACCACGAGAGGGTGAACGAAGTTGAGTGAAGTTTCATCATTGAAATTTCACTCAAAAGTGAGGTTTGTCGCGCCTGAGACGAGCGGTCAGGGATGAAAATGCCATCCATTTGAAAACTTCACTCAGAACATGGATGGGGGGGGGGAGATTGAGGCTTAATGGCGCGTCGACAGCTAGGTCATCAGCGCCAACCTCAGTCACAGTGCAGCGGTCTGGGTTGCCACTGCACCACACATTACAGAGATATAATACAAACCCCTAATCTAAATCTTGTCATACAACCTGTACATCCTGCAAAAATTGAAAAACACCGGACAGGAAGACATACTTATCGCCCAACTGACATGCAATGTCCTGCAGAAGATGGAAACGACGACGAACACCAGCAAGATAGCGAAAATCAACAAGGAAGTGCCGGACCGAAAGTGGCCGTCGACACCAATGACATTCAGGACGGTCAACCCCCCCCCCTTGTAAAGGAAACAGTGAGTAAGTCAGGTGTGACCAATGCGCAAACGGGCCAACACCACTTATTTACGGTGACTGCGGCGACACGCCGAGTGCCATTCCTCGACAGCGCCATTAATAGCTCGTAATTTATTGCCGTCCTGTCTGTCCCACAAGGTTTACCAAAAAAAGTGTGTAACCTCACACTTAGAGTTGGAAAGGCGTCTAAGGGAACAAGGCTGAGGTCTCTTCCGAGGGGACCAGAAAGGGCCCCTTTCGCTGCAGAATCAGCGTGCTCATTCCCAGCTATCCCAACATGACCCGGAATCCAGCAGAAAACCACGGACTTCCGCTAGCAAGACAAGCTGGAAAGCAGAGCTTGGACGCGTTTTGTCAAGGGGTTCCGAGGGTTGTATTTCACCAAGGACTCCAGGGCACTCATGGAAACCCTAAAGATGATGAAATGCGTGCCCTGAAGGCCAAGGAACCATTCCACCGCCAGACCAAGAGCCAGAAGCTCTACAGAAAACACAGAATAACCCGATGGAAGACGATGGGAAACAGTTACTCACTTACACACACAAGCACACGCCACGCCAACGTCTGACTTCGACCCATCAGTGAACAGCCGCTGATAACCGGCGTACTGACAACAAAGCTGCTGGAACTCCTGCAAGTACCTTGCCGGTAGAGTGGAACCTTCTGGGAGGGACGCCCGAGAAAAAATGAAAACGCCTCTTGGGACAAGCCAAGGGGCCACTGGCATCTCCCCAAGCATCAAGACGCAGGGAACATGGGATGGGCCATGCCTGAGACGAGCTGGAAGGGTGGAGAACGTCGTCTTCCTCAAAACTTCACTCCGACAAGTTGGAGAGTCAAAAATATCAAAATTCCAGGGTGACCTGGTTAATTTTTGTTTCTATTGCCTATTGAAAAAATACATTACCCAATTTATTAGCATTCTCCTTCTCCAATGCTGTTCCAACTAGAGATAAAACAAGTTCTTCCGGTCCGCTAACTACTGCGCAGCCTCCATCGTATATATAGTCGAGGCGGAGCGACAGAGCTTACCTTTCCGACACCTCCATCTTGCCCAAATGGCCAAATGGGAGGAGGGCGGGAAGCCGGGTAATGTATTTTTTCAATAGGCAATAGAAACAAAAATTAACCAGGTAACCCTGGAATTTTGATGTTTCGACTTGCCGTGAAAAAATTCATTACCCAATTTATTAGCATTCCCATAGACTTCGTCACGGCAGCGGGCGCCATTTGATCCGAGTTCCCTTAGCTAGCAACCGGCTCCTGTAACACGAAGTGAATTACAGAGTGTGCAAGGGTCAAAGTACTCGGCGGGCTGTGACAAAGGGCCCAACGTGGCACAAGCCGTCGGTATGATAGTGATAGGACATATCCCGCAGGTAATAGGAATGTTTAAACCAGGAAACAATCATTCGTGCGGAGGTGAGCCCAGTCTTGCCAGTGAACGGGAGAAAAGTTGAGTATGGTCCCGTTGGAAAGGATGGGAGGCTTACAGATAAAAACGGACGGCTCACACCGGACAAAGAGTTCTTTCTTGATTATCCCAAAGGATACTGGATAGAGACTGTACGACGAAAGGATGCGTTTGTTCAGTAGGTGTCTGGGTCTTGGCGCCAAAGGAGGAGCCAGGAGAGCGCGTAACGCCCTGAAAATCCGGCAGGAAAAAACAACCACGCTCCTTGGCGGATAGGGTTTGTAGGTTGCTGCAGCAGAGGCAAGCAGCCAGAGCTACCAGGAATATAGCCATCCTAGCGAGGCGGCTGAGGCATGCGGAGGCTAAAGGTTCAGAAGGAGGAGTCATTAGGGCAGTCAGGATGACGGAAAGGTCCCAGTCGGAAAACTTCTTGGTGACACGTGGTCGATCCAGTCGGAACGAGTGGATTAGGGAAGAGATCTTATAGTTGGTCAGGAGAGTGGCGCACCCGGCGGCTGCTGACCTATAGACCAGGGCTCACGAAATCTTTAAAAAATTGGGTGGCAAGTTGGCTCCTAATCAATTTCTTAATATCAACTAGGGCTGGTACTTTCCGGTTTTTTAGTTATCCGTTTAACCGTTTTTGTTTTCGGTCGGTTACACGAAAACCGTTTTCAGCAATAAAAAAAAAAAAAAAACAGCAAAAAAAATTTCACACCTGCGTAATATATTATTAAAAAACAAGCTGAAAAAAATGTGATTTAGGCCTTGGTAAGACAAGCACAATTATTGACTACATGTTGCATTTTGGGATTTAAACTAGAAGAAAGTTGAAGTTGTTAATTAAATATTTACTTTATCAAGAATTTTGACTTTATGTAGCTTTAAAATTTCTACAAGATGGCTTAAGCCTATTTACGACAACGTAAGCCAAAAACAAAACAAAATTTAACATAACGTTTTTGTTATTAATGTTCCATTCATTTCAAATTATGAGCCAGAAAAATTAGCGTGTTTGCGATTTCGGGTAGCGACGCATTTCGTTGCTTCCCTGCCGCTCGCGCTAGGTGTAGACGAGTCCACTTCTCCACGACGCGGGGAAGGCAGATGCTGGCCAGCTTGCATTTAACTTCCTCGTGTAGATCAGCAGTTTGTTTCAAAAAAAGTAAGCAGCTTCGATGGGACAACAAGCCCACGCGGATTATTTGTAAATAAGCTGCCCCCTACCCACCCCGGTTTTCTACTTTCACTGATTTTTAGTGTTTGGATTAGTAAGCCTAAATGATGACACTTGGCTATTTTTGGCTCGTTCACCGCGTGTTTTGAATGGTGCCCGCATCAAACGTTTTTCGGATGTGGGTTTTATAATCCGTGTAACCGAACGTGGAACGGTTTCCGGTTAACCGTGTAACCAATCCCAGCCCTAATATCAACAAAATACTTACTTCAGTAATATGTGCTAAAATCGCTATTTTATGCTTTCATTGCTCAAAATTAATCAAATAGACCATTTGCTCTCAATCTAGTACCACGTAGCTCCCGCCAGGGGCTCCACTCTGTATCCTACAATACAAGGCGAGCGTCCATAATACCTCATTATTGCTTTGAGCACAACGTTGTTTGGTTGTGCCAATTTATGCTCTTAAGTTTTCGGCTTTTTTCATTGCAAAAATGTAGAAAGAATCTTCGGAATTTTTGAAACTTGTTTACTCGCGAGTATTTACCGTGGGTGCACGCTTTTAAACCTATTTATTTTACTCCTAGCGTTTTTGATTTATGGAAATCTTATTCGAATCGGCCAAGTATGGCTTTTGCGTAGGCCTTGCCCGATGGGTTTGGTAATTGGCTTGGGGAGCAGCAACGTGGTGGCCCTCCTTAAGTCGGCTATTGACATATTTTCCTTTATTTTATTCCCGTTGCTTGTAAATTACTAGTGGATTTCATCTTTTCTTATCGATTTGCATTGTGGCGCACCCAAATTCCCCTTTTTTTCAAGAACGCCGTTACTGCCTACCTCTCCATGCTTTCTCACCTTTGGCCGATCCCTTGCACCTTACTCATTCGGTTTGCGTTTCTCAAGTTCATTTTTCTGATGTTGGTAAGAGTGAATTAGCGGTATGATGTAGTGGAATCTAATTTAATTCCAGTCGTGTGGGGAATTTTGGCTCCCGATTGACGCTTGTTACGGAAAAATCCAAGATGGCGGCCCTGTTGCCAAAAACGGATGTCGGCAAGAGTTCCTCCTCCACGCCGACGTCTGCCACCATAGCACCTAGTGTGAGAACGCGGAAGCAGACGTCGGGTTGGTTTTTCAGAGGGTTTTTGTGTTTTGGCTCGGAAGCCCGATCTTGGGTGAAGGGTTACTGAAGAGAAATTTTGGCCGAAGATACAGTAGGCCAGGTCAGCTGAGAGTGCTTAAGATTTCAGAGCAGCGGGCACTGGCTGCTAGTGTTACGAGGAAGACAGTCTTCCTGGTTAAGAGGTGAAGGGAGCTGTCTTGCATTGGTTCATAGGGGGCTTCCATCAGGGATTGGAGGACGATCGAAAGGTCCCAATCTGCAACTTGTCTTCTAGATGTTGGACGATCATTTTCAAAGGAGCGGAGGAGGCCTCAGATGCGGTAGTCGTCTAGGAGGTTAGTTTTGTCTGCTGCTTTGAATACTGAGTTTAGGGTTGAGCAATATACAAGGATTGTTGCGCCTTTGAGTTTGTCGATGTCAAACAGGTCGGTAAAAAATCTCAGTAGTTCTGGTAGAGTGGGGTTGATTGGATTGATCTCCCTTGCGAAACACCAATGTAACCATTTGGCCCAATGGCTGGCGTACATCTTGTTTGTTGATTCCCTGGTGGCTCGAGGTGATGGGGAGGCCTCGTCTTTATGAATTCCAGCCTTTTTGAGGAGTTTGATGATAGTAGCCACGCGTTGGGTTTGGGTGAAGTTTCGACCCTTTTTGTTGAGATAGATGACCTGGAAGAGGAGGCAGGGGTCTTGGTGTATCCACCAGTAGGGACAGTAGGTGAGGGAACCATGGTGCTGATGGCCATAGTGGGGCTATGAGGAGGAAAAGGCTTTGGCTTTCGTCCGCTTTTTGCAGTACTTGTGGAAGTAGTTTGAAAGGTGGGAACAGGTATATGTACAGATTGCTCCATGGATACGTTAGGGCGTCGATTGCCAGAGCTCGGTCGTCCAGAATCGGGCTGATGTAGTGGGGAAGTCTGGCATTGTGCCTTGTGGCGAATAAGTCGATCATTGGGATGCCCCATGTTATGAAGAGAGATTCACAGATGGATTTCTTGAGGCACCATTTCCCTGTTGAAGGTGAGCGGCGGTATAGGGAGTCTGCAATGACGTTCCTGTTCCCTGGGATGTGGAGGGGGAGCAGGGTGATGTTGTTGGAGATGCAAAAGTTGACAATTTCTGAGGTCAGATTGTGAAGTAGTATGGACTAGTTCCACCTTCCTTTTTTATGTAAGCTAGAGTTGTGGTGTTGTCGGCTTGTATTTGGACGACTTGGTTCTTGATGGTCGGGAGGAAATGCTATATAGTGAGGAAGATAGCACGGAGTTCGAGGTAGTTGATGTGCTGAAGTTACCTTTCCTGCCAAGTTCCCGAAATTTCCAAGTTGTTTAAGTGGGCTCCCCAGCCATGGTTTGAGGCGTCTGTGAAGATGATGTGATTTGGGAGTGAGACTGTTTTGGTGAGGTTCATAACGTTTGTCCACCAAAATAGGCTGTTGCGAGGGAAATCAACGTGGAAAGGGAACTGATGGTCCGGATTGAGGTGAGGGTCTGACCAGTTGCCGATCCGGTGGTGGTGAAAGCGTCTTACCATCCATCGTCCGTAGGGGACCAGTGTTGCGAGTGAGTCCATCTTTCCGATGAGGAAGTTCAGTTCTCGAAGGCAGAAAGCTTTTTGGTTCTGGAAATGACGAATGTGAAGAAGAATATCTTCTACCCTGTCTGGTGATGGAGAGATTTGGGCCGATGAGAGATTGAATGAGGCGCCTAGGAATGTGAATTTTTGTTGCGGGGTGAGGCGAGATTTGGGGAAATTTACGCCGAAGCCTAGTTGGTTGAGGAGATTGATTGTTATGTCCCTGTCCTGTTCGAGACGGTGGGGGTCCTGATTGTGTAGGGCCCAGTCGTCGAGGTACGTACTTGCTTTGATTTGATGTTGGTGAATATGAGCTAGGATTGGTTTTAAAATCGTGGTGAAGACTCTTGGTGTTGCGTTTAAACCAAAAGGAAGACAGCGGAATTCGTAAACCTGTCTGTCGTAGATGAAGAGGAAGAATTTCGTCGCGGATGGGTGGAGTGGAACGTATAGATATGCGTCTTCCAGGTCTATGAAAATCGTCCAGTCGTTCTGCTTGAAAGAGAGACGGATGGATTCCAGTGTTTCCATTTTGAAGTGGGGGTTGTAGATGTACTTGTTCAGCGGTTTCATGTTGAAGATGAGTCTTTGGCCCCCTGATTTCTTTGGCCGGGTGATGATGCAGCTGTAAAATCCCGGACCTGTGTTTTGTTTTTTGATGATTGCTTCTTTTGTTAAGAGGAGTGCAATTTCTGACGAGAGGGAGTGCGACACTGGAGTCGTGAAGTTCCATGGAGCGATCGTTGTGAGCGGCGGTATGGAAAGGAAAGTGGGCCGAAAGTGTGAGGACTTCTTGGTTGTGCGACAGGGATCTCCAGGCTGGGTACAAATGGTGGAGTATCACGCCGACAGGGAAGCGAAAGAGTCGGTGACAGTCATTGGTTGCAGTGTGAGTTGCGGCCGCCGGGGAATGAGTGTCGGCTGCAGCGGTCGGGGGATGCGGCGCCTTTCTGGTTGAAGCGTTGATTGGAGCGTGAGCGAGGTTGTCGGTTGGGCCAAAAGGGCTGTGTCTTGCTAGAGGAGCTGTCGTTACGTGCGACACTTGAGGAGGGTTGCGGATTTCTTCGGGACTTGCGTCGGACGACAGCTACTGGCAAAGAGCGCTGACTGCGGTGTTTAGGACGTCGGCCTGTGAAGCGGCTCGTAGGCTGAGACGTAAACACTTGTCGTTGTCGTACAGGACGAACGAGTGTACTGCAATTCTTTTAGGGATGGCAAGGGCCGATCCAAAATCCAGCTTGACTTCGCTGCACAGGAACTCACATTCCCGGTATGTGTCGAGATTCTTGGAGTTGGTTGCGCCGTCACCGTGTGGTCGGAAGAAGCTTGATTCACGGCCAGGCCGCGGTGCTGGAGGTTTGGTGTCGAGTTGCAAGGGGTCCACTTTGCCCAAAAGAAAGCCACCGTTGCGAAGCAGGCAAGTGAGTAGTGTCGTTGATTGGACCAGCAAGCTGCGGGGTTTTGCGTTCTTGTGGCGGAGGGCGAAACCGAAGCCGGTTTTAAGACCTCTGTTAATCACTGGAGCGTCTGCAGACTCGGAAGGTTTATACAGAAAACAATCTGGGACTGTGTCTTCAACTGTCTTGAGAAGAGACGCTAGGGGGATGGTCGGATCGTCATTGTTGTCGTCCGGGAAGTGGATGTGTTTTGTGGCGGGAGGTGACGTCGGAGAGCGTCGCGACACATTAGGGTCGACCGACACAGATGAATGCTTGCGTTTCTTCGTCGAAGGGTCGGAGGTGTGCGACACGCGCTTGAGGCTTTCATGGCTCGTCGTGGATGCGACCCAGTCTTGTGTGTTAGCCTGTCGTACAGACGAGGTGCACGACGGGGGAGGCATCGGCATCTTGTCGGCGAAGTGACAGAAGACAGAGTTGACGAGGTTGTGTGCTTCGCTCCAAGTGACGCTGTGTTCTCAGCGAGATGATTTCGATGACAGGTCGAGTGGTGAGTTGTTGACCGACAGACCGACGAGCTGAACTGACCTAACCACTACTCATACGCAACGCAGACGTGAGCTTGTCGTCCAAAAACAAGGAACGGTCGTTCCGAGGGATGGCATCCTGCGGAGGGCGGAGGGACCAGACAAGCAGCCGGGACCGGCGAGGAAGGGGGGAAGAATCCCTTTGCGTCCCCTTCGCTCGTGGCATCACAAAGCGGAGGCGGAGGATGTGGAGGCTAGTGCTAGAAGCGGAGGTAAGCACAGCGTCTCAACGAAGTGAACAGCGTGGTGGCTAGAGAAGAAAAGGTGACCTCTATCGCTATGCCTCGACTATATATATACGATGGAGGCTCCGAAGTGAAGCTGCGTAGTAGTTAGCGGACCGGAAGAACTTGTTTTATCTCTAGTTGGAGAAGGAGAACGCTAATAAATTGGGTAATGGATTTTTTCACGGCAAGTAGAACGCCATTTTCCTTGAGACTCCACTCAAAAAATGGAAAAGTCACATTTGAGACAAGCTGGGAGGGTTAAAAAATGCAGTCTTCCGTGTTGCTTCACTCAAGGTAAGGGATTTGTCACACATGAGACGAGCTGGAGGAGGACAAGACTTCGCTTCCTCAAACTTCATTCCAACGTAGAAAGGGCAAAGCTTGAGAAGAGCTGGCTGAGTTAGCAACGCCAACATCCCTGAAGCCATCAGTCTGAATTCCTCTTATTTCCTCCAGCCTTATCTGGCGATGAAAAAAAAAAAACAAACAAACACCGGCTAGGTGCTCTGCCCTTTGGAACCAATGAAGATCTGATGCATTGATTTTCTTTTGTCTTAGCCAAAATGTCACTGGACTGGACAGCCTACTCCTCCCTGGATTGTTTTTTGGAACATCTCTGTGCCCCTTCTTTGGCATCAAAGACTCTACTGTGTCTTCTGCGTCATGGGTTGGAGTATTCTCCACCTTTGCTGAGGCCCATGTGTTGGCCGTGTCCTCGTCCTCCTCTGAACTGGAGCTTCCAGGTGGCCGTGATCTCATGCTTTCAGGTGGAGACCAGAGTGAAGATATCAACGTCAAGAACGCAACATCAACGAGGTAACGTCTGTGACGTCAAGAAAGCATCGTTAAGATGACAATGTTTTGAGGTGATCGTTTGGGTGACAACGTCAAGAGGGAGTAGAAGATCCGCAACTCAGTTCAGGAAATCCTTCAGGCTGTCTCTTTGGGATACAGGTCTTCATTCTGTCACTTTCTTTGGAGACATGCCTCACCCTGCTGCTGCCTTATCATCCCTCGGTTTTCTCCGTGCTTCAGAAGATTCGGGCAGCCCCCGGAATCCCACCTATTACCAGGGAAGCAAGGAGGAGGGCAATGTCCCACCATCCTGGGTGTTGAAGCTAGATGATGCAAATTTTTAATTGGGTAGGTATTCTGGGATAAAAACGTTAGATTTCCCCATTCCTCAGCCTGAATGGGGTAAATCAGTTTGCCACTGACTCTGCTCTTTGACAATTAAAAGGAAACTCCTTTATGTACTTCAAAACTTTCAATTCAGTCAAAGTCAGAGGAACCACCAAGGGATGGAAAACTTCTAGTAGATTACAAATGGGACCAGCTTCATTTCCAAGTTGAAGAAACCCGAAACGGGGTAAAAACGGATCCGTTGTCATGAGTACCAAGATTTCAAAAAATTTCTGCTGGAGGGCAACCAGGAGTGTAGAAATCATACCAGGACACACATACATCCTGGTGTTCGGTCTTCGGATGACCAGCAGCCGCACGTTCCAGCAGTCCAGAATTTCCAGAAAAAGAGAAATGTTGAAAAAAAAAACAATCCAAGAAAAACATGACTGGGATGAAGAGAATCTTCTGCCCTGCAAGAAGTGAAGACAAGACGTGTCCACGTCCTGTGAAACAGCAGAGTCGACGGCTTCCCACTTCAGTGACTGCATATCGTGAAAGACCAAAATCCTCCATAATCTTCCACGTGGCTTCGCAGGGTCGATGGAGACCAAACGCCAGTCAACAACTGAATGAAGGAGTGGAGACAATGCAACTTCCTTTTGAAAAGTGGAACAGGAGGTGAGAACAGTGGCTGGTGGAGAACAAAGGTGGTCAATTCTTAGATGGTTCTTGGAATGGATCCACAGTATGGTGAGAGGTTGGTAGGGGCAAATGAGAATGCCTGCCACAGATCACATCACTTGGTGTTGAGATCTTTGGCCAGCATGGGGGTGAGAACGGCATTCGGGTGATGACCTCGAGCGCTGTTGTTGCATTGCCGAAGCAGAAAGGCGAATGCGAATGTCAGCAGCGGTGGCGTTGGCTAGGATGAAGCCGTGAGCTAGTACAGAGAGGACCGACTGATTGTCGGTGATTTCTTGCCAAGCTGGGAGGAAGAACCGCAGACAACCTCTTACCGGCAGAGGCAAGGAGTAATTGTCAACGAGAGGATCGCGGTTGCTGTCGTGGTCCAGGGGAAGCATGGCGACCGCGGTAGTCTGCGGTTGAACTACGGCCATAGGGGCAGCCGCGACTGCACCCCTGTCCCTTGTTCGGAAAGAGCAACCGTGCACGACGAGGCGGAGTGGTTGGATGAACATCAGAACGAGGCAGTGGTGTTGGCGGCCGCCTTTGGAACGTGACGGCATCGGTTTCCGTGTCATGTCCGGGTGAGGGGCTAGCTTAGGAATAAGGCCCCTGAAAAGATTATCCGACTCATGAAGCGGTTAATTCCTGAGGACGTGTCTAGTAGAGCCATGAAGGTTGGGAGCCATATTCAGGACGACTTCACGAAGCAGAAGCATAGAATTGAAAAGTGCTCGAGTGAGCCAGTTCATCGAGTGGAATGTGGCAAAGCAGGCCTTGCAGAACACCTGGCCGACAAGGGAGGCCAGATCCTTGGTTTCTTCCGGAGAGGGATCCATAGAAAGTTTCTCACACAAGGCCTTGGCGGTCGTATTTAGAAGAGCCCGCTCGGAGACCAAGGCGCAGGAGATGGTCGCTGTTATGTAACACAGACGTGGGGACCGACACCCTACGTGGTAGGTACATGCAGGTACCGAAATCCATTTTAACATCTGCGGTAAGGAACTCGGATTGGGGATAAGTATCGAAGTTCTGAGCGTTAGCCGCACCATCACTGGTGGGGCAAAAGAAAAGGGATTCGCAACCGGGACGAGGAGGTGGCGGTTCTTTGTCCAGTTCTTACAGTGCACCATTACCCAAAAGGACGCCACCTGCATGGAGAAGGGTGGTGAGAAGAGTGGTAGATTGACCGAGGAACGAACGAGTTCTGGTGAGGTAGCTGGTCACGAAGACCGAAACCCATGCCTGTAGAAGACCATGGTACTTGCAGGGCTTGTTCGCCTGAGGCGGGAGTTTATATAAGAAACAGTCTGGAATAACATCTTCGACTGCCTTTAGAAGACCGGGAAGCTGAATCTCGGAAGGATCCGGGTCGACTGGATGGTGGAAGTGAGAATGTCGAGAGGCTAAATCGAAGTGATCGACGGAAGGGGGAAGCGGTCGTCATAGACCCAATCAGAAACATCAGTGTCGACCGAGGGCAGCGGCCGGGGTGGTCGAGGAACCGGTAGTGAAGACTCGTGCGGGTCTTGTTGGCGTGAGGGGCCCGCAGCTGTCGCCGGTGGCAAGTGAATCTTCTTTGCTGTGGAAGCTACCCAGTCCTAGGTTAAGCGACTGAGCGCCGAGATGACCAGAGAAGCCGGTCGCTTGCGGCTGAAGGAACGGAGTGCATGGTCCATTAGTTCGTGAACTTTCTCCCTCGAGAGTTGTTCACTGTTAGTCTCGACCGGCAGGGATTGCGAAGTAGTGGCCCGGCGAGACGACCGGGAAGACAGATCAATGGGACCGTCAACTAGTGGCGACGGTCACTTGCTCCTAGTGCGGCGTGATATGACCTGACGCTTTATTCGGGCATAAACTTCCTAGCCCAAAAAAGGTCTTCTTGTACGGATCGAAGGTCCGGAGCCATCCCAGGCTGATCGCAAGGGATCGGTGAAGTAGTAGAAGTGTTGATGATGGGACCTGCAGCGACCGAAGGACCGGACTGAGATGATTCCCGATGAGACGGACCATGGCGACAGGGAACCGACTCGAGACGACCGTGGGCAAGACACGGGGAGAGCCAAAAATTCTGGCATCAGCGGGTCATCCGGGATGATGATTTCTGGAGACGGTGGGGTACCCACCCGTGGGAAGGGGGTCCAGGGAGCATCGTTGGCACGAGGCGTAGGGCGACTGAAGAGCAACACGCCAAACGAAGAACACAGCGATGATACACAACCGAACAGGTTGAAGCGTGAAGGAAGGATGAAGAACCGACCTTCGTCTACGTTATATAGTGGAGGCTTCGCACGTGTAGTGGGTAGCGACGCTGGACGGATCAAGAACTTTAATACCTAGATTGCACAGCAAAAGGCTGAAGGTGAAAAATCAGGTAATGATATTTTATGGTACATAGAAAATTATTTTATAATACTGTTAAGAAAACAAATAAGATTCGCGCAAGTTTTTTTTTTGAGAACCAAAGAATTATTTTCTAAGGTGAAACCTTTTGGGGACTTAACTTCGTCTTCTGCCACGAGATATTGTAAAACTCAAGAGGCAGTGTTCTAGAACACACAGCTAGAAATAAATCAGTATTTAAAGAGTACACATACGGTACTTACCAATTGGCCCCCTGGGTTTTTCTCTAAACCGGCGCCTTTCATGTGCTTCATTTATTTTGGCAGTTAGCTCTGGAATATAGCGACCGAAGCGTCTTAGGTTATCCTTGCGACCACCTTCCATGTTTGTCAAATCTTTTTTCTTCTGACCAATTTGAATTTTTAATGACCTTTCTTCTTGGCTGCAAAAATATTTCAGAATTTAGGATGAATTTAGAATGAAAACGGAAGACCAAAAAGAAATCGAGGACTAAACTGGTGTTAGAACCCCCTTCTGAAATAACTAGAGAGGGCCAGCAGAAAAGCGTACCAGTAAAAATTGATACAACTAGTTAATTGGGTTACGTGTAGCACGTGAGCACTCGTGTTGACCCTTTTTGTTACTTTCTATCATGACGTCATGGGACAATACACAAGTTAAACATATGGTACTGATGGTGCCACCTATGTAGTAGTTAATGGAAGTATTTAAAAAGACTAAAGTTGCAAGGCCTGCACCTGCTTAATTTTAGTTTTTATTGCCTAACCGAAAATATACATTACCTGTTTTTAAAGCGATTCCCTCCTTTTGAGCTATTATTCCCCTAGAAGCTTGAAAGTTGATTTCCCAGCCGGGTTTGTACTACTGCACATGCGCAGGGATGGGCTGGCTATATATCCTCGGCGCAGCCGTCCAATGGTATTATTTCTCCTCACCCAGAACCTAGAAAATGGAAAGGAGGCCTGGGTGGGAGTTAAGGTAATGTGTATTTTCAGTTAGGCAATAAAAACTAAAATTAAGAAGGTGCAGGCCCTGCAATTTTAGTCTTTTTATAGCCGACGAAAATATAAATTACTTGTTTTTATAGCAGACTTTGTAATCCGGAGGAGGGCTAGGTTCGCTGTCCCCTCTCGTACAAGCCGGCATCCCCGGGAACTAGTCCCTGGCGAAGACAACCCTGAGTCCTGGACCAATTTCACTAAGAGCCGAAACTATTTGCAGGCTGAAGAGCGATCGCTGTTTTGGAAAGGTTACATCCTAAGTGAGGTCAGGCAGTGCGGAAAAACGTTATAATTCAAAAAAGGTTAACAGAAGCAGAAGAAGGAACCGCAAGCAGGGGTCTTAACACTGTGGTGTACAAGATAGGAAATCAGATTAAATTCCAAAATCGCCTACCTTGTTGGGAAAGATGGTGCTCTCAAGTGTGAAGCGAACAGCCGGAAGGCGCATGCCGCCGTAAGTTCTTTAGTAAACTTGAGGAGCGGACACCGTCCGTAGGACAGGCACTGGAAAGTGTGTGAAGTGGGCAGGTGGATGATGAGTGTCCTTATGATCAGAAGACGTGAAGAGTGAACACCGTGAGGAGCGGACACCATCCCCAGGACGGACCGTGGTAAACTGGAAATGTGGAACACAGTTTCGAAGTTGAATCAAGAAGAAGGCAGCTGGTTGGTGTAGGACGAGGATCGAAGGAAATATTTTCCAGAGGAAGAAGAGACACTGGTTGTTGAATGCAGATACTTTGTAAAAGGATGAAGGTATGGTTTCATAAAGTTGAAAGTGTGAGGATAGGGTCCTAACAGGTTGGCAAGGATCGCGCTTGAATCGTCCCCACACGGGAGGCAGATGAAGCGGAATCCATGCTGAAGATCGTTGTGTTGAGGAACAAGAGACAGATGGGAAGGTCATGTAGGGAAGGACACGGAAACTAGTGCTACGCCTGTGGTCTTTGATGAAGGATCTTGAAGTGGTAACCAGGAAGCGGGTGGAGAGAATGGTGAGGTGGACATACGGAAATGGGTGTGTAGTTGTTTGTAGTGTGCGCGGATGGTAGCACAAACATACTACTAAAAGTGATGTAGACCACGCTGCATGCAGTTGACGATGTATTGACGTGAAGACTGTGTGCAAAAACGCACGAGATGCAAGAGGGGCTGATGCCAAGCTGTCCGTTCCCAAGTTTGGGTTGCCACCCATCAAACTTGATTGTTTGTTTTTGTGTTCGAAACACAGTACAATAGTGGAGCCAACTGCGCATCCGCGCTTAGCTAGAAAGAAAAGGTCACAACAAGATAGTGTCTTGTGCGTCCTGAGAATGCTTACAACAAATGAGGGCCAGAAGGATAGGGACGGTAATGGTGAAGGAGCTTCTTGGTAAAGCGCAGCTAGGGACGGCGAGGAAGGTATGTCCGCAGGACGAGGACGAAGCGGTGAACGGATTGTGGCAGAGGATGGGGCATGTCTTAAGACATCGAATGTGGGAACGGGCACAGTAGAAGGCCCTCCAAGGTGGAGATGCAGGAATTGACGAAACTCTGGCATTGTGTACACGGATCAGAGCATAGTTTACACGAAGAGAATGACAAAGACGGTTTATCAGTTCGTGCTCATGGGAGTATGTATCGTTGACAGCACGGAGGAGAGGCTTTGTGGACATAAGTCAGGTAGAACGCGGATGGTCGTCCTGGTGGAGGTTGCTTGCGAAATGTAGGGGATGTGGTCCGTATTGGATCGGCCCTTGCGAAAGGTACCTCTAGTTGCTTCAGACGGAAAGGAGGACAGCAGTACCGGGAGGATAGTGGATGGATCCTTGTCTGAGGAGAGGATGGATCGGTCCTTTCCCAAGCTGCCCCTGAAGCTGTAATGAAGGTGGTGTAACGGCGGACGCTACGACGGCTGAGGTGCTTGTAACGCCCCCGGTTTCCTGGTTTGACATGGAGATTCAGCTTAAGGTGTTGCGGTGATTATTGCGACTTTTACGGCATAAGCACAGCATGGGCTACAGTCCCAGCATGGGGGATGGAGCGTCGGGTCCTAAATTAAAGGGGCCTAACCTTAATACTGCTAGTATTTCACTGCCACCAGCGATGGAATTTAATTGTTTAACAAGAGCTAAAATTAAAGATGGGCTACATATTTATTTTACACCTAAACAACTAATCAAATAGCAAACGAACTGAAGTTAAAAACTCCTGGTTTTTATTATAACAACAGGGAATGAAAAGCACACTTTACATTTTGTTTGCTCGAAAGCTTTTGAAATAAACTATTTAAAAGCACAAAGTTTGAATTTACAACATGTAATTCGGTTTCACAAGTTTACACTAAAACGACGTTTTGTGTTTCAGAATACAAACAATTAATTTTTCGAATAGAAAAAGCAATACTGAACGCCCACTTGAGTCGTCCGCAAAACTGAACAGCCCAGGCTGGTTACAGTCTATCAAACAGTATGTTTCAAACACGCATGAAAGATCAACTGTTTCACAGTTTTGTTTCTAAGTGATAAAACAGAGCCTTAAACCTCCCAGAGTTGCTGTTTCTAAGTCAACTCCTCAAATTATAAAAGCCGCGGCTACTTATATGGAGTGAATAACCAATGAATCCCACACAAAGATCAAACCGTCAGTTATTTGAATTAAAGTTTAAAACAAATAAGAAAGAATTTGGTTTTTAGTAAGACAACCACTCTGACGTTATGGGGTGAAAAAACCTAAAATGCCGCTTAAGGCGTCACCACCATAATTTTCTCTAAGCTAGAGAGTTTAAGTTTAAGCTATAAATTTAGACTTGGGGGGTCCTAAATTAAATTTTCTAAAAGCTAACTACAAACATACGAACCACTGCCATTTTGCCCGGCATGGCATGCTCGGACATGGCGTCTCCACTCCTGACTGGCGTGACCCTTCTAGCTTGAGAGATCTGTGAGCTGTGCTAACGATTGCGTTCTGGGGCTGGGGTTTTATACACATAACCGGAAGTTCGCACGGACGGGCAGGAAAGCTACGGGGGTCTGGTTGGCTGAGGGCCTTGAGAACAATAGAAAGTGGGAGGAGAAGTCGGTTGAACAAAGGAACTGGGTGCAGAGCCGTTTGAAGGAGTAGGGATGGAAAAGACAGGCCTGTTTGAGTTTTACTCAATTGAACTTTGGGAAGTAGGCCTTTATTTTGAATTATTGGCTATGGAATGAATATTTACAAGTTTGCAACGTGAATAGGCTCTGGTTAAAGCTTAATACGTGGCTTTGGGTAATGCAGAAAGCATTACTATTAAATTTTATAAGCTTTAACTGTAAACTGCAGTGTTATACATCACAACTAGTTTTGGATGGGGAGGGGGGTAAAATAGAAGATTCGAAGTTTTTAGCACAGTTTGACTTTCGGATTAGGGTAAACAGATCTTTTATAAATATCTTTTGGGTTTTAATAGTAGATCAAGCTATTAGTAGCATTTGGTAGGTTTCAGTCGGGTCCAGAGGAGAACTAAAACAAACATATATACACTGAAAATTTGTGTCAGGTAGAATGCCGATGTCGAATTACGTGGACTAATGGCAGCGTTTCTGGGGGCAAAAGAGTATTATAAAAGGCTAAATAAATGAATAAATAGTCTAGCTTAGTGGCATGCTAAAACGCATGAAGTTAAATTGGAGGTTTTAACCTTAAAGTTAAAGGACAATGTTTGATCTAAGTGGAAATTTTTCATAGTAGTTGCGATCGTTCAAACACAATAAAAAATATCACACTTTAAAAATAGTTGTCTGTACATGAGATCGAGGTTCAGTACCTTCACAGAGGAAGCTCCTCCTATTCCACAACTAAGCTAGTGTTTTTCGGGCTTTTTGCCCTAAAAGAACAGTAAAATAAAATCGTAAATATACATCGAGTTACAATAATGGCGGCCGGAAATGACGAGCGCTGCAGTTGGTTTCGTGATATTTTCAAATGATGATTGTCGATTTTCTGGATCGAATTTTCCACTTTGGGCTTCCTCAAGAGGTAGACATTGATTCAGGCTATTAAACATTGAAGAGTTTGACCGTTTCTGTCCATTATTGTGGAAATGGCTGAGGTTTGAAAATCGAGGTTTTTGGGCGCTCAGAAAAAAAAATGGTTCGTTTGTTCGTTTTTTTTACAGTGGCCAGGAGCAAAGCTTCATCCGGGAGATCTCTGGAAGCAGAGAGCATCCTAGTGGGGATCCTAAGATTGAGGATGTTTAGGAGACGTTCTACGGGATGGTGAAGCCTGCTGGTCTCGAGGACCAGCGGACCAAAGAAGAAAGTTTTTTTTTTTCGACTTGGGGTTGTACTTAGGTTTGCTTCAGAGCTCGTAATTCTTCTCACTGCTGACCTGCGCGTAGCATCCGCTGTCTTGATTGATGTTGCTTTCGTCGAAATATAGTCCATCGACTTGGCGAGACGGAGACGCAAATAAGGCAGTTACGCGATGAGGATGAGGTGAGGATGAGGATCGTCGTAGAATTTTGTTGGAAAGACCTAGGCAATTACAAGCCTTGGATGACGACATATTCCCTTCTTTGGTTGGTGTAACTTCGGGTAACAGGATCTTCAGATGAAGAAGAGGTGGACATGGTGAAGGAAGAACAGGACCCGAAAACTGTTAGGCGCGCAGCGACATGAATCGCGAGGTGAGTGACTGTAGAGGCGTCTGGCGGTGAGACATGGCAACACTGCGCAGTCAGCGGGTGTAGTGCTGTAGGCGGGACCATGCAGTTGTGTCCTCTTGCCCCCCCCCCCTTTTTTTTTGATATGTGTATAACCGTAAAATTCAGGGGATTGTAATGTTTGGGGAGGCGACAAGCCATGAACTGATGAAGAAGGGGACGAGGACATAGTCCTGGTAGATGGCCCTTGTCTGTATCTAAGCGTCCTAGGATGAAGCCGTAGCGAAGGACAGGACGGAGGACGGGATAGGACGGAGGACCAAGGAAGGATAGGACGGAGTAAAAAGGATGTGTGCTTCTCATGGAAAGGGTTGAAGCGTCTGTGAGAGTATGTAAGAGTGGGGACAGTTGGGAAAGGACGGGATGGTTCGTCTAGGGCGGACGAAGGTCCTGCTTTGTCGAGGGAAGGCCTGTGACACTTAGGAATGCAAGCCAGGCTGAAGTGTGATCGTAGAGTGGAGCCTTCTATTTTAAAAGTTTGGAGTGAAGAGTCCATGAGGGTATGCATGTGAGACGGAGTAAGCGGATCGTTGGTCCGCTGAGTGGTGGAGCGTCCTGTTACCGAAGGACGGGACGAGTGAGAGGATTAATCAAGAGGAGCGAGTTCCAGACCCACGGAGGAGGTCAACTTGCCAGCAACCTGCCGGGCTTTAAGATAAAGCTTAACACAGCATGACGTTCCTCGGAACGATATAGTTCATTAGCAAGGGATCACAGGTCCCGTGCTGGCGGAGGCCGACTGCAGGGGGTCGGGGACGTGGCTGCAGCGTAACAAGGCATCAGAGCGGATGGTTAGGAAAGAAGAGGATCGGGCGGCGGATGAGGCTGCTCCAACGAATCCTGGTCCGAAGTAAGTTTGAGAATATCGACGTCATCCGCAACCGGAGGGGATGTGGAGCGATGAATACGGGATGAGGATCCATCCCTCGGTGTCCCTTTGGAGCGAGGCATGAGGATGGAGAACAGAAGGTAGGAAAGGACACAGCGGACGGCGCACAGCTGAGAGCGAAGTGGACAGTGTGGAACGTTTTAAATGCGAAAGTAGGGCTGCGCAGTAGGATGCGCAGATGGTGGCTGTGCGGAGGGATATCATATTCCTTGGTTAAACAACAGCACTAAATGCTGGAGGAAAAGGAAAGCGGAAGTCGACAGCAGGTGGTGAAGTAGTCCAAATCAAGAAGGCAGCTCAGAGACAATGCGCAGTGATACGTAGGATAGTGGAGGCCAGCTGGCCCTGAGGACGGTGGTTCTGTGCAGACAGGACGGATTGGTCTTCTACCTGTCCGCCCCTAAAGACGGAGCAGAGGTAGCCGTGAGTGAGGCACCAGCTGGGGGATCCAGAAGGTCCGTAGTAGAAGAGTGAATTCTAGCAGTGGCCATCTCGTGGATGGAAGCGCCTGCGGACGTGGGCAGTAGAGGATGGGAGGACATCCGGTCTAGAGGATCGTCGAAGTTCTTGTGTGAAGAGGACGCATTGGTCCTTTGTCTGTTTGTCACTGAAGATGGAACAGAGTCACCCGGGAGCCGAGCTACAAACGGGAGGTCCAGGTCCTTGGCAGGAGAAGGCTTCCTAGGCGAGGCCATCCTTTGGCTGTTGGTGGATGAGACGCAATATGTAGGATGGAGAGGGCAGCCGATCCTAAGGAGCGGCGGATCTGGAAGAGGAAGATGAAGCCTTGTCTGGGGAGAGGATGGTGGTGCTGCGTCCTATAGGATGCGACCCATAGGATGGGACGTGTCCTGAGGACGAAATGGGGAGTGCTCAAGGCGGTCACGTCGTCGTGAGCGCCCTAGGAGAAATAATGCCATCGGACAGCTGCACCGAGTATATATAGCCAGCCCATCCCTGCACATGCGCAGCAGTACAAGCCCGGCTGGGAAACCAACTTTCCAGCTTCTAGGGGAATAATAGCCCAAAAGGAGCGAATCGCTATAAAAACAAAAACAGGTAATATATATTTTCGCCGGCTATAAAAAGAATATTTTGCCGGCTCCCAGCCAGGCCGGTTAAAAATGGCTTCTTTTTTGCCTAAAACATACTTAACCTGCTAATTTTAGCATTACATTGTCCTCAATTAATGTCTCTCTGGAGGTATTTTAGTTGCTTGTAGCCGCCTGCTTGCGTGTCCCACTGCGCATGCGCAGCCCTCTCTATATAAGCGAGAACGTGGTTGGTCTCGGCATATATTTTCCTCTCAATCTGTCAGACGGTGACTCAAGAGGGGAGGTAGGGCGGGCTTAGGTTAAGTATGTTTTAGGCAAAAAAGAAACCATTTTTAGCCGGCCTGGCTGGGGGCCGGCAAAATGTTCTTTCTTTGTTTGCCAAACATGTTAACCTGATAATTTTAGCATTATCAGCAGACCTCGTCAAACGTGGTGGCGGGACGCAAGCAGGCTTCCCCCAAAATTTGTATTGTAGTAAAAATTTGCACTTTATTCAGAACAGGGTGTATGAAACAGGAAGTTGGATCTCTTTCTTAGGGATTGGTGGCCCTGAAAAGGACCGTTGTTTGAGTTCTTGCTTCCTTCTATGGATGGCTTGCTTCCTTCTATGGGTGGCTTGCTTCCTTCTATGGGTGGCT